>VYZW01046084.1:1872-17109 GCA_013401315.1 Balaeniceps rex
ACCTATAATCACTTCATCTTTAACATGCTTATTGACAACATTTGCTGGAAGATTGTCTTTCATAGCGGTGAATGCATAAAAAGGTTAGCCTTCTGCTAAAACCAGTAAGAACACCCATCTTAATATCTGTTGCTATCTCTGTACAAGGAAGAAAAGCAGTCATTATTTTCCAGCAGCTGAAATTTTAGTGAAGTATGTACATTATTTCACTTTACAAGAAATTAGGATTCCAGGCCTGTAAAGGACATTACTACAGAATGGCATTTGTTTTTTCTTCTGTTGAATGATAAAAGGATTCTATAAAGATCTTTGAATTCAGTAGTCATACTTTTTAAAAAGTCTTCAGATACTAATCACATGTATCTTCTGACCTTCAATCTGCACAGACCAAATGGTGTCAACAGAAGTATGTACAGAAGTACCATGTAAATCTGATTCAGAGTCAGGACATATGCTGTGTAGTGACAAGTCANCTTCCTCCCACCAAGGGAAGAAATCCTCATACCTGTGTCATGCTGTATAAATGGGCATGCCATATACACTCAAGAAATTTGGTAATGTTGACTTAAAGCTGAAGGTGAGGAATCCACTTATTTTCTCAGTGTGTATTTCCTTTCTTCAAATTACACTTTATTAATAAAATTTTTGTATTTCAAAAGAAAAAAGTAAAAGTTAATAGCTGAGGTCCGGCCACTGGGTCTTCCTGTGTGCATTATTCCTGTTTTCACTCAAAATCAAATCACCCTCTTTGCCCAGCGTGCTGAGGTGTAATTTGGCTCTGAGTGCCTTCTGCAGTGGTAGTCTGTTGTAGTTGTGAGCCTTTCTTGTTGTTTGCTGAATATGCGGTGGGTATAGTTCAGAAAGAAGAGACCATGTTAGGTTATGTCACATTCTCTGAGGTTTTTGCAGAAGGCCGGATCCTTAGATCCAATCTTTGTGCACCATGCCTGCTCGGGAAGGGTGTGTGATCTCTAGGCATAGAGTGGAGCCACCCTACAGTCACCATTAGCACCATTGTTCCTGAGGTATTTTCTAACACTGACGAGTCACTGAGTCAGTAGGGCATTGCACTGGGCCCTCTGAACCTTCCCATTATTGTTGCTATTCTAATAAGAGGAACCTACTTTTAGATCATTGTGCTGCATCCTTTCCAAACACCTAGCAAGAGGAACAGAGCCCACCAACCTCCTGAGTACCAGAGAAATCTCAACTTGCACTGATAAAACTTTTAAACAGCAATATGCCATAGATCTGTTCCAGACTTAATGAAGGTGATGGAAGATTGTACTGGTTTTTCAGTACTCTCTGAACAGAGTCTGATAGCACTAACATGTCCTGTGCTACTCAAGGCTCAAAAAGCATGAATACTAGCAACGAGCTTCGTTGCAAATTCCACTTTTTGACTTAGAGCAAATGCAATACATTTTTCTCTGAAGTCATCACTTCTTTATGCTAAAAAAACCTGTTTGCAACTTAACCTTTCCTAGCTCAGATCTCAGGTTGAAGAAATTACGATGGGAAGAGCATGAGAAAATATCCCTTGATAGATTAATATTTTCCCATAGCATCTTGACTGAAACACCTCTAAAATCTGCTTTTTGGAATGATGAAGTAAGCTATGGGAGATAAGTTCATGTCAGGGAGGAGGTGAAACAGGCAAAGTTGCATCTAAGTGTATTTAATTTGTGGCTTTGTTGTTTAGCACTTGCGTTGTCACTGAACTATGAATTCCTGGCGAGTGGAGACACTTTCAGGACAAGGGCCTTGGGCTCCTGCAGGAGTTGTCTTTGTCATGGCTGCGACAAGAAAAGCCTGTTTCATTGTGCAACTTCATAAGGTGGTATTTGCCTCTTTTCAGTGGGGTTCATGACTCATAATCATCTTGATACTTCTTTTCCCTCAGTCTTTTCAAATTGATGAACTTTCAACTAATAGAAAAAAATCTGTTACATCCTAGTAGTATGATCTTGAGGTTTTATGCAAATAAACTTCCTCCCATATCTGTTACTCCAGTCCTCAGGACCACTGAGCTCTTTAAATATAGTATCTCAATTCTTTCCTGTGTTGATAGTCACACAAAAAGTATGATATTAGAATTTATTGCACAATCTTTAATGAAAATAAGACAAATGAAGAAACAGTCTCATTTGAACCTGATCATTCACCTTTGAACACTGCTGAAGTTTCCCCTCATTTTTAGCCAATCCCTCAATCACATACTTACATTCTTGTAAGTCACATTATAGCTGTTAAAATTTATAATTAGTGATCAAAATAATTGTTAGAAATGAGTGCTGCATCATATACTCAAAACTGTCCTAAAAATACACTTCTTGCTAGGCCAAGTGAGGGAAAAAACCTGCACTGTAAAGAGTTTTACTTTGCAACAGAAATAGCTGTCTTTGGAATGGCCTTCAGAACTGTTGCATCTACACCTGACAGTCAGGCTTGTAAGCCTTTTATCTTGAGTTGTTTGGCTGTCTTAATCTTGACTGCTTTTATAATAATCTCTGCAGAAATACATGATGATTAGTACAATGTGTATTTCCTGGGAATTATGACTCATTCCAGAATAAGTTGCATATGCAAGGGATATTCACTGCACCCAGATTTCAGCACTGACTCTAGTCCCCAGGTTAAGAGACTCATCTTTATATGTCCTCTAAATAAATATGGGAAAGAGACCCATTCTACTGCAAAGTGATTCAGAGCAAGGGCTTTTGGGTCAGCTGAATTACTCTCCTAAGAGTTTGTCCTTCTGTATTGGCCATATAGGGATAGCACTGAAATCCAGGGTGCTATACAGTGGCTCTATTTAACTATCTGGAAAGTTCAGGGAGGTAAGTTCATAGAAGTTCATGTACAACATGCACAAAGGTGGTTGTCAATTTATTCACGCCTATTAAAAGCAGGGAGTACCATATAGTTTCCTTCGATGACTTTCCCTGATTGTGCAGACTTGTGTCACTTATTTTCTGGGTGTTCTCTCTCTCTCTCTCTCTGACTCATCCTGCCAGTTGAAAGCAGCTGATAGCAATCCTTCGAGCTCAACTCTGCAGGGCAGGCTGTAGTGGAGAGTAGGAGGCCACCAGACTAGCTTGACAAAGGCAGTATGAGGAGCAGAGTAAGATAGCTCACATAGTCCAGTGCTGCCTTGGTCAAGGTCTCCAGATGAAATCTGTAGCAGAGTAGGGGCTTAAACCTGAGACTTTGAGTTCCAGACTAATCCTTGAGCACTTCAAGCCACTTCTTCCTCTCCTGTAACTCAGTGTGAGCTTTGTTGTACCAAGAAGGACAATGTATTCCTGCATTGAGGATACTCCTATGTAGGATGGCTATGCTGCAAACTGCTCTCAGGTTGTAGAAGCAATAGAGAGTTTCTGGCAACACAGGCCTTAGAACAAGCAGATCTCCAGTCCCGTATGCTTCTAGCTAATACACATCTCTGTAGCAGAATAAGAGTGCAGTTCCAGTCTCCTTCCATACAATATAACATGCAACAGCGATGCCTGAATAGAGAATAGTTTATCTCTTGGAGCAAAACAGGAGAAAGAAGTTCCTCCTGCATTCAGGACATCCTGGGAGTAATGCTCTGCAACTGCTACTTTACCATCATGTCAGTCCAGTTGCTCAGCATCTCATTTCTCCTGAAGGTGTGGAAACCTCACCAGGCGTCACTTACTTTTGGAGCTTCCCCTTCATCTTCTCAGTATGGTGCTCACCGTAAAGCATGGGCCTGACGCAAGAGTGCAATAAAGAATTAATCCCAAAGAGTTGTTTTAGAGAGATCTCATTTGCTCGGTTAAGAACACATATTTTTCCCTGAAATTTGTCAGAGGATACAGCCATTTTGTGAGCCTGTTATGAAGGACCAATAATCTGCAGGGCCCTGCAGGGTGTGCAGTTTTTTGCAGGGCCCAGTAAACCAGCACAGACTTTGGCAAACAGATTTTGCAGGCCAGGACATGACCCAGCTGGCTGGACATAGGCCACCTCTGAATCAAAAGCCCTGCAACTCTGCTGAGCAGCACTCTGCTCTCAGCAACACTGCATAAACTTGAGCACAGTGCTCTCAGACTGCAGCCGATGCTGTGCAATCATTTAAACATAGAGAGAGCACAGGTTTGTCTGCAAAGCATTGTGCAGATGCAGCTGGAGTCTATCAATACACTTTTCTAAATTCAGGTACAGATTTTGCATGGATATAAGACTGTAGTTTTATTTAAGTATATTTCACCAGATACATCTGTTGAAGACAAAATTTTGATTTTAAGTGTGAATTAATATTGCTCTATGCAGCCTCCAGAGAAACAGAATCACCAGCAATGACGGATCCTGTACAGGTTTGTCTGTGTTACTTCTTTTCTGTTTGTCACTTTTAGTGCTATTTGTAACTGCTGGGAGGTGTACAGCTGTTCCCACCTTCACCTGACAGAAAACTTCGTTATTTTTAGTTTCTTCTTTACACCCAGACTAAGGCCAGCCCTTTTCCTGTCAATTCTTAGTCTGTAGATGATTCTCCAACCGGTTTAGGCAGAGAGTTCAACAGGGCATCATGAGTCACACTTCCTTTTTCGTGGTATTTTTGGAACTATCAGAAATCTTTTAAATACATTCTGACAATTTGAAGAAGAAAAAGCTGCAGTTGCCTCATTTTGATTTAACCGAATCTTGAAAGATAAGCAGGGGGGTATGAAGGAGGATGCAAGAAACAATGCTGCCCTGACTCATTTTCTTGTCCATACTGGGTTGATGTTTCTGGCCTTTAGCTGTTTGAATTGCTTGTCAAGCATGGCTGTAAGATCTAATGCCTCCAACAAATAATTTCTGAACAGAACAGAGAAACATGGTTATTTCAGTTCACAATGTGTATGTGCATGATGATAATGAATTTTCAGCATTAATGTCAACAGCACTGACGTGGGTTTTTTTAAGTGGTTGGAGTTTTAGCAAGTGAAGCAGTATAACTGCCCTTGAGGGGTCTGTGCCCTTTGACAGCAAAGCAGAAAAATATTGTGTTCTGCAAATCTGCCGCTCTGCTGTACTTTTGAGAATGGAGAATATAATCTGGTTTAACAAGCACTACTGTTCTCATAATGTCAGCTGAAGAGGATTACAGGAGAATCAATTTTATGTAATTAAACTTCCCTGACATAAATAGAGATCGTTCCCTTAAAAGGAAAAAAAAAATAGAAAAAGAAAAAAAAATAGAAAAAGAAAAGTCTCCATGACTGGAGCATTCCCCTCCCTTCCTGCAAGGCAGTTGTTAACTTCATTTAACTAACATTAAATGAAAAATGGTAATCGAAACAAATCTTGGGAAATATCACTCTCTCACTGATATGCAGTAACATTTTAAAAAAAAAGGTGTATTCAATGTGTAACAATTCCACCAGAAATGGAAAGCATAACTTGACAGATGTCTTGGTTTGGGTTGTTTCGGCAATGGAAAAAACGGAACAGCAGAGCTTGACATAGTCCTGCAGTTCCCACATCTTTCCCTCATGTGCATGTTGATAGGTCTTTCTCAAAGTCATACTGATACTAGATGCATCCTCTGGACACAAAATGACCTTCATGCAGGAACAAAGGAGAAATTGTTTCAACTGTCCAAATTTAAATTTTCAACTGAAACTGTTAAAAAGAGGTATAGATAGGAGTGTGGGTTATAAAGGGGAGAGATTTCTATTGAGGAGGTAGGATTTTGCTTGCACCTCTGGCTTTGAATGCAGTAATATCCTTTAGCTGGTAAATGCAAGTCAAGCAGCAGCAGACCATGCAAGACTGAAGAGTTAATTTAAATCTTAATATTACTGCATTCTTTTTAATACAACCTGGGCATACATACAATGAAAAATTGTCTCATAGTATTATTGCAAGGACAGTACTACCAGGACAGCTCTTGCAGTACAAATGGGTTCCAAAGGAAAGGGAAGAAGAGGTCGGACCTAGGAGAGGTGCGATTGCTTTACGCCAGACCCATCCCTTTTGATGCTGCCTGCTTGTGTTCCTGTGTGTTTTCTGTTCCAATATATTTAAATACATACCAAATTACATCCCAGTTATGGCTTTATTGCAGCAAAAGCTGCCTTTCTCCCCCTGCCCCCGCCTCCCCAGACATGCACTCCTCCTTCATCTCTTGGTTGGACTAGATGACCTCTAAAGGTCCCTTCCAACCCAAAGCATTCTATGATTCATTCTTTTTGTCTATTTGCACTGCTTGTGTTGGAATAGGCCTGCACGTTGCATGTTCTGTGCTGCATAGCAGTAGTAGGGCTCTGATACTGTGCTGTGTAGTATTCATGTTGCTTTCTACCTCTGTGTAATTCATCCTCACCATCATCCTTACAACTGTATCTACAAGTAGTCTTTTTTGGCCTGTAGTAAATACTGAAGGAAAGAAAACATTTGGAAGTGGGTTGCTTTCCCATGCAGATCCAGAGTCCTAACAACAGTTTGAGAGTGGTCTGCAAAATATCCAGCTGTAAAACTGTCAAGATTTGGTCCCTCTCTGCTATCGGGGCAACGTAGATTCTGTTGATCCATACCATTCATTGTGCTTCCTGGTCACTTAGCCTCCACACTGGGTATTGGGCTGCGATTTTGGCACAGAGACCGTGAAACTATGCTGGCTCTTGCAATGAAGTCTTATGTGTTTGTGTATTGATGCTAAGGCTGCAGAATTAGTCAGCTGCGGTGGATGTGAAACTCCTGCCTTTGCACTAGGGACAATGGAAAGACTCCAGTGGTAGCTGGCACCTGCCTAAGGGAGGAAGAAACTGCTCCATTACTGGCACCTGGGTGAGGACAGGCCATTCTGTCACCCTCAGGGAATGATCATTAGAGACAAAAGAAACTAAAAGAAGTGCTAGATGAAGTGCACTCATGCCTGCACTTCCATCATTCAGATCTTGATTACACTCATAGTTTGGGAGAGCATCATTTCCCCATTTCTTCTAGCCCCTTTTCAGTCCTGGCAATCAGTAACTAATGCCAAGTGAGTGCCTGCTTGACTTTCTGCACCTGCATCCCACATCAGCGCACAGCCTGCGTGACCTGAAGTAGCACCCATGAAATAGGTGACGTTCGTGGAGAGGGTACGGTCCATTAAACTCTGCAGTAGATCTTACTGTGGGAGTTCAGAAATCTCTTAGCTTGCCCCATCAGTGTGATGTTCATTCATTCTAACTTTCCATCTTGGTGCAACTGCCCTCTTTTTCCTGTCCTCTGTTCACTGTATATTAAAGTTCTTACCTGGGTAGATGCCCATCTACAAGAAGGGCTGGAAGGAGGATCCGGGGAACTACAGGCCTGTCAGTCTGACCTTGGTACCGGGGAAGGTTATGGAGCAGATCGTCTTGAGTGCCATCATGCAGCACGTACAGGGCAACCAGGTGATTAGGCCCAGTCAGCATGGGTTTATGAATGGCAGGTCCTGCTTGACCAACCTGATCTCCTTCTATGACAAGATGACCCCCTTAGTGGATGAGGGAAAGGCTGTGGATGTTGTTTACCTAGACTTCAGTAAAGCCTTTGACACCATTTCCCACAGCATTCTCCTGGAGGAACTGGCTGCCCATGGCTTGGACGGACATACTCTTTGCTGGGTAAAAAACTGGCTGGATGGCCAGGCCCAAAAAGTTGTGGTGACTGGAGTTAAATGCAGCTGGTGGCCAGTCACAAGCGTTGTTTCCCAGGGCTCAGTATTGGGGCCAGTTCTGTTTAATATCTTTATCAATGATCTGGATGAGGCAATTGAGTGTGCCCTCAGTAAGTTTGCAGATGACACCAAATTGGGCAGGAGTGTCGATCTGCTTGAGGGTAAGAAGGCTGTACAGAGGGATCTGGACAGGCTGAATCGATGGGCCGAGGCCAATTGTATGAGGTTCAACAAGGCCAAGTGCCGGGTCCTGCACTTGGGTCACAACAACCCCATGCAACGCTACAGGCTTGGGGAAGAGTGGCTGGAAAGCTGCCCGGCGGAAAAGGACCTGGGGATGTTGGTCAACAGCCGGCTGAATATGAGCCAGCAGTGTGCCCAGGTGGCCAAGAACGCCAACAGCATCCTGGCTTGTATCAGAAATAGTGTGGCCAGCAGGACGGGGGAAGTGATCGTCCCCCTGTACTAGGCACTGGTGAGGCCTNGTGTGCACTCAGTAAGTTTGCAGATGACACCAAATTGGGCAGGAGTGTCGATCTGCTTGAGGGTAAGAAGGCTGTACAGAGGGATCTGGACAGGCTGAATCGATGGGCCGAGGCCAATTGTATGAGGTTCAACAAGGCCAAGTGCCGGGTCCTGCACTTGGGTCACAACAACCCCATGCAACGCTACAGGCTTGGGGAAGAGTGGCTGGAAAGCTGCCCGGCGGAAAAGGACCTGGGGATGTTGGTCAACAGCCGGCTGAATATGAGCCAGCAGTGTGCCCAGGTGGCCAAGAACGCCAACAGCATCCTGGCTTGTATCAGAAATAGTGTGGCCAGCAGGACGGGGGAAGTGATCGTCCCCCTGTACTAGGCACTGGTGAGGCCTCACCTCGAGTACTGTGTTCAGTTTTGGGCCCCTCACTACAAGAAAGACATTGAGGTCCTTGCCATACTATTTCATCATACACCCCTGGTTTTATTCTATCCATAATTTTTATCTGGGTCTTTTTCTTTTTCTTTTTGCAGGTAGGTGCCAGAGTTTGACTGTTATATGTTCTTTTTTTTCCCTGTACTGCATAGCTCCAGTCTTGCAGCTGATGTAGGGGTGTGATCAAGCAGGAATCTGTACAGTGAAAAAGTTCTTCATGGTATCAGTTGTAGGATCAAACCATAGATTTTGAATTGTCAAGTACAGTTGTGCCTTACTAAGAAGTTACATCCTGTCCTGTTATTCAAATATTCATGTGTTTGAATTCAGAACAATGGAAAGCTGGAATACTTTGGCTGAATTGCCTTCAAGATGGTTACAGATGCAAGATTTGCTCTGTGTTTTCTTACATCAGGAAATTGCATGTCTTTCTTTTCTAGATTTGAACGTATTCATACAAAGAAAGGGAACTACAGTAAGTCACCAGTTTCAAACCAGGAAGAGGTAGATGATTTAGCAACCTTGGAGGTACTGGATGAGGTAAGAACCTCCTTTTTCACCTCCCTTTCCTGAAGAGGGGTTATCACGTATTAAAACGCAATAGTGTGCTGTTGATTTTCAAGTTCAACTATATTGTCACAATTCAATTGCATAAGTGTACAATGGTATTTTACCAGTTTATGCCAAACATTTTAGATGAGATTTGCTGTGTCAGGAATGGTTCCAACTCAAAGCTAAAACACCGTCTCCAGTTGCAGCCTTAGACTGAGCAGTATTGTAGCACCATTTGCTTAACAGGATTTACATCGCTGGATTTTATTACAGCTGAATATCTAGTTTGCAATGATGTGTTAACCTGAAATTGGTCCAGGTCCAAGAACAAGCACCTTCTCCCCTGTTGCTAGGACATCTAGAGTTGTCTTAAACTGGCTTACCATACTATCCTAGGCAGGGTTCTCACTGACTGACTTTGGTGTGGAGATGCATTGAGATCAATTTATGTCAGCTCAGGCTCTGACCTGTCAATGCCTTCTGGTGAACTTTTGACAAAATTACTGATACAAATGTCACTGGTTTGTCAAAGTTCGAAAATGAGTCCACTAGGAGCAGGGGACCATGCATAAGGGAGGAGGGAAGCCTGTTGTGTTTATGCATTAAGCTTCAAAACCAGAAAGAAGAATCAGGCCACAGCATATTATCTGCAGGTCTTAGAGGCCATCAGTGGTTGTAAACAAACTGTCATTCTTCTTCTACTGGGCTGTGCATAGACTATAATTCACATTCTCTTATCTGTAAAACTTCTCTGGTATATTGTATCTTCATCAGTCCAGAATATTCAGTGTGGCTCTTGAGCTGCTAAACTACATAATGCTAACAGCCCACAGAACATCTTCCATCATCCAAGAGCTTGGTTTAGTAGCTTAATGTTTAGTTAATACTAATTGAGCTAATCCAGACTTCACCTACTGCGCAAAGCTCAGATTTAAGCATCTTTTAAATATTGGGAATAGCCATATGCTAGCAAGACTGGTTTTTATCTTTTGCCATGAAGCATATAAACAATCTGAGCTAAGGAGAAGACACACAAAAAAACAGATGAGCCGGAAGTATATTCCATGTCCTCAGAGGTGGAGTTGGAGCATTCTCAGGAAAGTTCTCAGGAAGCCTCCATCTAAAGGCATCATTTGACTATATATTTTACTAAATACAATCCGGTTTAAAACCTCTTTCACATATGAATGGCAGCTTCTCAGAACTGTCTCCTTTCTTCTGTTCAAACTTTTCTTCCAGTTTAGATTAGCCCCATCAGAAGAGCAGACCAGGAGACCTTCTATCAGTGCAAGAAATCATTTCAAAAAGGGCAGAAGTTCCCCTAAAAAATTCTGTTAATGTGAATCTGGTTACGGACAAAAGCAAGGTAGCATTCAAAACCAAAAAGGGAAGAGTTTATCAAGGTCATGGAAAACCAAGGTTTTCTCCTTATGTTTTCCTGTGAAGGAAATGTAACCTCTTCAGCTGTTGAGAATTCAGGTTTGAAGTGCATTAACCAGAACACAGTGCACAACACTGTGAACAGATGGATGTGGAGCAATTCCTTCCGAAGTCCTCTGCTGCCGGTTGTTCTGTTCCAATGGGAATAAGGCCTAAATATTTTCACATGTACCTCAGAGTAGTCTCAAGGCTGGTTTGAATTTCTTCATCCAGCTCTATGCCCTGTTTTGATTGGAAACCTAACCAGGCGCTTTACATACCCAGCTCTGTATGCAGAAGAAGATGAGAGAAAGTATGTCAAGAAACTGGGTAGGCCACTAATGGGCCCTTCTTTTTTCTTGGTGCGGGGAGAACTGGCTCTGCAGCAGCAAAGAACAATCACAGCAGAGACTGGTTGTTAATATAGAAAGATGCCTGATTGTTTACATTAATAGGATCCAAACAGTTGAACATCTGTGTCTTATCATAACCGAGAGTAATGTTAGAGCAGCTGTAATGGCAGTTATGAATTCAAGCATATGGCTCTTGCTTGATGACTTACATGAAGCTGTAGTGTTAGAAATGAAGACAGGACTGTCTCATGGAAACCTTTGATTAATTGAATTAAAGCAGTACTTATTAACTCATTTTTCTACAGCCACTTGGGGATCTGTAAGTATATATTAGAATCATAGAATCATAGAACGCTTTGGGTTGGAAGGGACCTTTAGAGGTCATCTAGTCCATATTGTTCAAAGAGAGTTTGGACACAAGAAATTAGGAATGCCAGTGTGTTTGAAAGTGTTGCTCACTTTTGATCATGATCAGTTGTATTCCTGACTATTAATACCTTCCCTATCCTCGCTCATTGTAACTATATAAATATTTTATACATTTTCCTAATATTCTTTTTTTCCCCATGTGATTCAATGTTCCTATTCTTCCTCCATCAGAATACAGTAACAGAGCAGTTGCAGAAGGGTTACGCCAAGGATCAGATATACACATATGTTGGGGACATTCTCATCGCTGTCAATCCATTTCGGAACATAGATATTTATTCTTCACAGGTGTGAAAACCTAGGTTTGGTTCTTTTAAACTAGCACTATTAAAATATGAATATTTGTGTTAAGTGTAAAGTAAGACCATTCTTGAGATTTACTTCAGTTGACTCTGAAAAACAGAATTACCAATACAGTTGTCCCTTCGAGTGCATGTTGACACACGTCCTTATCATGCGCTGAATTTCAGCACAGAAATGAGAAACTCAAAAAAATTTAATTTCTGATATCTTTATGTCTATAGTGTAGATCATGTCTATATCATGTCTAAAGTACAAACAGCTATATCTGAGCAGGTCATCCATTTTAATCAATGGATAGAAATGGGGTTTTTGAGGTTATTGTTCTTCTAGTGACTTTCAACATTCATTCTAGGATGAGATAAATTGTGCTAAACTTCATGAGATTTGTTGACTAGAACCCCAGAGTGTGTAGCCCATAGCAGCTAGTTCAGCAGTAGTATCTGTACAGGTAAGTGCCTTTACTCAGGTGAATCTTACCCCTCTTTGTGGGAGGGAGCATTCCTTCTCCTCCACTTCCCATGGAGAACTTCTGTGAATGGCTGGAGGTAGCTGGGCCCATTTCCTCCCAAGAGAGCTAGGGAGGAAAAACAAAGCAACCCTGTAAAATTTTAACTTTTGTGAATTTCCCTCCCCATTAGACAAAAGGGAACAGATATGAAAGTCTGGTCATACAATAATTTGTCATTATTAATTATCAGATACTACAGGTACAGAAAAGATCTTAAGTTTTGACATCAATATCATGCAGAACTACTAAGAGGATGTGAAATACAAATGAAATTATAAGTTGGTCCTTGATGTGTGGCAACATTAACTTTTCTTCTAATAATTTGAGTTTCATAGCGTAATCAGGGCTGACATCAAACAAAATTGTGCTTCATCGTTTTTAGCAGTTCTTATAGTACTGTATGCTTATAGTATACAGGTTCATGGTATAGTGAGCGCAGTAACAGCTCACTCAGAAAACATTACTGCTGGTAACCTCAGCATGCTGTACGCTAATCTGAAAATAGAACTAAACTCTGGTAAAAAAAAAAAAGTTGTTAAGGGACACTGATAATGTTTTCATTTTTCTTACACTTAGCATTCCAAACTGTACATTGGAGCCAAACGGACTGCCAACCCTCCTCATATTTTTGCTGTTGCTGACATAGGTTATCAGTCCATGGTAACATACAACTCCGATCAGGTAAAGATGAGGTGCTTAATTATATCCTTTGCTACGCTGAAAGATATGTAATGAGCTCAAGAGTCATGCTCGTGTTCTCTGCAGTGTATCGTTATTTCTGGAGAAAGTGGAGCTGGCAAGACACAGAGTGCCCATCTTCTGGTTCAGCAGCTCACGGTCCTGGGCAAGGTATGTTTTGAGGGGATGCCTCTGTAGGGTTTTGCTATCTTAGGCCTAATTGACTGAACCTATGGACAGGGCATTGGTAGGGGAGCAAGACTAATACATTTTCCAAAGAACTTCTGTAAGGTCAGATTGGAACATGATGCTGATCTATCTACCCCTTCCTCCCTCCTGAACTAGGGTCACTTGAAAATATTTTGTGGATTCCACAAGGAAGTACCCACTGCAGTGAGGGCTATGACTCAGTCTGTCCCTTGTTTAATTGTCTTCAAATCACCCAAACTGTACTAAATAAAATACTCTTCTGGCTTTTCACCTCCTTCCACAACCAGATTGCTGTCAGTGGGACATGGTCATTCTGGGA
Organism: Balaeniceps rex; assembly: GCA_013401315.1. Classification (NCBI taxonomy): domain Eukaryota; kingdom Metazoa; phylum Chordata; class Aves; order Pelecaniformes; family Balaenicipitidae; genus Balaeniceps; species Balaeniceps rex. Next base: position 15,216 of record VYZW01046084.1, read on the forward strand.
AGTGACCATTATAATTGTCTAAACAAAATGCCATTTTTGCATGTCCCAGGTGGGATGCAAGCAAACTGATCTATTGGTATGGTACAGCGCAGCAGTAAGCAGATGCTAACAAGGATCCTAAAAGCAGGCCGGCCATCTCAGAGTGCTGGACCACAGAAATTGATTAGTTCTGGTGTTGTCATTATCATTATGTGTGTTATCTCTTCCAGCCATTAGTTCTGCAGATTGCGATATTCTGGCAGGTTTCATGATATATACATGCCTTTCTTTCCATATGATTCACATGGGAATGGCTGCCCTGATGATGTCACACTTCACAATACAAACTAGAAGAAGAAAGGAACACTTAAGAATGAATGTATTTGAATGATTACTGATAATTTTAAGCAATATCTTTTTCATATCCAGGCTAATAACAGGACTTTACAGGAGAAGATCCTCCAGGTGAATAACCTTGTAGAAGCATTTGGGAATGCAGGCACTATCATCAATGATAACTCAAGCAGATTTGGAAAATACCTGGAAATGAAATTCACCTGTGGTGGCACGGTAGTAGGAGCTCAGATTTCAGAGTATCTCCTTGAAAAATCCAGAGTTGTCCACCAGGCAGTGTAAGTATAAAAATTATATTTGACCTAATTTGGGGATTACAGAGTAGGCCTACAAAGCAGGAAATTATCTTGGATCAAAACACAAAGATGAATAAGGTACTGGGATTTTTTCTTATAAATGATATATGAATAGCTTATAAATCTGTAAGCTAGCTGAAAACTATTCCTGATTTTTTTTTTCATTGCCTCCTGGGTTATTTAAACAAATCTCATAAAAATGCATATGTGATATATAAAGTGTATCAGAATGTGTAAAGAATTAAAAACTTTCTAATAGCTCAGTTATAAATTTCCTTGTGGAATTTTGAAGTATTGTGTTAAGTATATCACTTGGATTTAATTCCTCTACGTTTCCTCTACTATTGTAGCTTTGTTTGTTTGTTTGTTTGCAAAGTGCTCATTTTCCATTTTGGAGCATCTAGTAGGATTTTCTTATAAAGGGTTATGGACCAAATGCAGAACAGATCCATCTCTGTCATGTGTGTATCTCATAATATAAAATGACAGAAAAATTAAATGGCATTTCCAATTAATTAAAATTATTGACATGTATTTTCTATCCTAATATATAGCACATCCAGATAAAAAATATTTTGGCAACTTTATTTCTGCCATAATAACAATAGGAAAAACAGAGTTTGAGACAAGGAATGTTGTCACTGATTTAAACTTTTCCGCTTGCTGATCTTTTAGTCATTTTTACTCTTTTTGTAGTTCCGGATGACCTTGTTGCCTGTTGTAGATTTGTGACATGAAGAACATCTAAGTATCACTTGGAATGTTTCAATAGACAATTTAAAGTTAGAGGCAATTTTCACAGAATCATAGAATGCTTTGGGTTGGAAGGGACCTTTAGAGGTCATCTAGTCCAACCCCCCTGCAGTGAGCAGGGACATCTTCAACTAGATCAGGTTGCTCAGAGCCCCGTCCAACCTGACCTTGAATGTTTCCAGGGATGGGGCCTCCACTACCTCTCTGGGTAACCTGTTCCAGTGCTTCACCACCCTCAGTGTAAAAAATTTCTTCCTTATATCTAGCCTAAATCTCCCCTCCTTTAGTTTAAAACCATTAGTCCTTGTCCTGTCACAACAGGCCTTGTTAAAAAGACTGTCCCCATCTTTCCTATAGGCCCCCTTTAAGTACTGAAAGGCCGCAATAAGGTCTCCCCGCAGCCTTCTCTTCTCCAGGCTGAACAGCCCCAACTCTCTCAGCCTGTCCTCGTAGGAGAGGTGCTCCAGCCCTCGGATCATTCTTGTGGCCCTCTTCTGGACCTGCTCCAAGAG
>VYZW01046086.1:1181-12986 GCA_013401315.1 Balaeniceps rex
CTGCTTAAAGAAAAGGTTTGCAGATCACTTAGAATCTGTTTTTCCTAAAAGAACAAACGTACTTAGATAGGGTTTGTCTGTCTTTAAAGTGTGAGGCTTTTAGAGGTATAATTTTAGTTGTTCTGTTAATGTTCATACCTTACTGCAAGAAGAAATGCAACTTCACATTTTCCAAACCTGTTTTATGAGTGACTACAGCATAAAAATTATTGTGTGTTTGTGCTGGTTATAGTGAAGTCTTCTGTTGAGTCACAGAGAGTTGTCTGGTCGGCTTTTGAAACATAACACAATATTTAAATCACTGCTGGTTATGGGTATACTTTTGTTAAGTAGAGCACTGGAAACTGAAAGACTGTTCCTTTTTTCCCACCCACCTCTTTTCAAGTTCTAAAATCTACAAGGATTTGCTAGACAGAAATGGAGAACAAGTATTTTTTTTGTAGAAAGCAATGGTTGCAAATAAATTACCATTTTATTATTGGAGTAAGTGTAGCTCTACTAATGTTCAAAGGGCCTCTCTTTTACTTACCACTATATAGTTACTCAGTAAATTGGAGAAGCTTATAATATAATTAAATGTAAATCGAAACAAGTGGCCACTGTAAATAACAGATTGGAGGAGAAGCTCTGAAAGTAACTGCGTAGGCCACGCATATGCTTAGCTGGTTCGATCTAAGGCTTTAGGGTTTTGTTTCCTTGGGCTTTTTGCCTACTCCCCCCCACTTCTGGGGTACTTCTCTCTCTTTTCCTCCTTCTCTCTTTCTCCCCATCTCTCCTTTTCTTTCTCTTCTTGAAAGTTGGCTCAAGAACAGTTTGACTAAGTTGTTTCTTTTGTTTTAAATTAATGCTAGTCATTCAGAACCCATCTGATTTGTTTCTATTTAAATACAATATTAAAATGAAATACTTACTTATTGTAAGTTTTGAGCTTAAACTGAGTATGTTATGTCGTGTCACCCCCAGGTGATTTTGTGAGTGTACAATGGCATATAAAATTAGAAGCAGAGTGCCATTATCACACACTTGTGATAGTCTTACATAGAACCAAATATTTTTGTTGGCAGGTAACAGGGCAGAAAGAATATCATGTGTTAGAGTAGCAAGAGCTTAACAGATGTTTCAGTGAACTGACTTTTCAAATCCTTTTACATTAAGGAATGGCTGGGGTTTGTAGAAGTTCTGAGACTATTGGGTTACATTTCCTGTTGCAGTGCAAAGCCAGCTATTGTGCTAGAGTTTTAGCAGATGTGTTACCCCCTTTTAATGGTTGGGAATAAAACATTGGTTCTATTGCTGAGATATAAATTAAAACTAGAAGAGCTCAACCTGTCAACTTTAAACAGCCAATTAGCTGTAGTAAGACCATTCTGCCCCTAATTTTTCACTGTGTAAGAGACTGATACTTGAACTGCTCTTTGATTTCTCCCTTCTCCCCTAAAGATAGTAGCTTTTCAAAATTGGATTTTGTATTTAAAGTATCTGCTATTGAGAATTATAAGGAATATTTTTAAGGGCCACAAAGTCTTCTGCATGTCTTAGTTTTACATAAAACAATGCATTCTTGTCATTCTGATATTATCCCAGGAGTGTTTTGGGCAGTTGGCATGTATTGCAATGCTCTTGTGGGCAGGAGGAAACCCCTGTGCCTACAACTGCTTCGCTGGTTTTACTTTTGCCATATGTTGGAAGTGTCTAAATTTAAATTTCATGTGATGATTTGAGCTCACACCTAACATCAACTCAGAAATGCTATTCTGGCAAGAAATGAATCTGCATCTATTGGAGTGACTTGCTTCTACCTAATGATCACATCTGTTTGCTTTTGATAGAAGCCCAAAAGAGGCCCTGCAGTCTCATAATCTCTTCTCTTTCTCCCCTGTTCTTTGCTAAAGAAGCTGGAATAACCCTTAGAGCTGTGGATAGTATTCCCTCCTTAAGTAAACATTTTTTGCTGTCCAAAGATCTGTGTGGGCTGTGTTGAGTTGATGTTGGCTTCCATTACTGAATTCACAGTTCAGGCCGAATTCTGCCCTCAGCTGTGCATGTTCAAGTCCAAGAGCAGTCATGGGCAGGGTGGGTATGTGCGTGTTTCAGAGTAGAATTTGGCCTGTATTTCCTCCCTAAGACATTCCTGAAAATGCACTGGGGTTTCTTGAAAAGCAACAGGCAGTTCTTTTTGAAAAGAGCCTCACGGTTTAGATTTGATCAAAATGGCAGTTTCTTTTCTCAAATTGAGTTTTGGGCAGGAAGTGAAAGAGGAAGGGCAAGTGAAAGGGGACTAACGATCTACTGGATATTAGCAATTGTTGTAGAGAGTGTATAAATCACATATGCAATTCTCCTGTTTTATCGATTAATGCCTAAAGTGTAAATGTTAAAGCCACGCTAAGCAACAGCTCTCTTTTTTAACACACAGGTTTGTGGACTGTACCTCTAGTAACACGGAAGGACAGTTATTTTATTGAACCCTGGTAGCATACACTTTCTTGCAAAATACTGTTATTTAAAATTGACTGAATTGGGTAAAAGGAAAGAAGGCATATGTAGAAGAATATTTTGGCTGGTTGTAATAAGATCATAAAGAAATGCCTCCAAAGTAGTTGTTAATCATTTTGGAAGGATGGTGCAAAAATTCTTTTATGCACTTAGAATTTCTGCGTCCTGTCTAGTAATAAAATGTAATATAAGCTAGTTTATTATCAAACTTACATTTAACTGATACATATTTTAACTTCCTGCTAAAATAAATGTAGCATGAAATATGAGGGCAAATTAAATCCGTCCCCCATAACCTACACCACAGGAATGGAAAGTCTTTATGAAAACCTATCCATGTGCCAAACAGAACAGCTCAGGCTCTCAGAGTGCAGAGCGGTGCTCAGGGGGAGCAATGGCCATGGAATTTGCTGTGTCCAACACCCCCCCCCGTAACTGTTTGTGGAGCAGCTCTGTTATGTCTTACAGTTTTGTGGAGGAAGTAAGGAATTTCTTCCTCTCCCCCTAGATCCTTGCAGAATTTCAGAATGTGCTGCCAACTATGTGGGCTGCAAGGCAGAGAAACATTTGGTCCATGATGTTTTATATTACATGTAATTCAATTAGAATTTGAAATTAAAAAGTATATTTCCTTATTTTTCAGCCTGAAAAAGCTTTCTTGGATTAGAAAGCTATATATACACCTTGTGGAATGTCTGCGTACAGGTCTGAATTGCCCACAAATGCTAATCTTCTGTGCAAGCTCACATCCAGCCCTGTCTGCTACGTTATTGTCTCTGAAATCTGAAAAAGATTGGCCTCATAGGTAGTTACCAGCATAGAACAGAATATCTCTTTCTGAAACTTGCAGAAAGTCAGTCTTGCATTCAGTTATTTTCATTTCTTGGTTCAGATTGCTACACTGTCTAGAAACAGACCTTCTTATTGAATAATGGGGGGGTATCAGATTTGTGGGTATAAGCTGCATTACAAATAAAATAATGTGTGCTTAACGAAAGGTTTTAAAAGTAAATCTCTTTTATTTTTGCACTCTGGTATGATGCATCCATAATTTCTTTCTTGTCTGAAAGTCCCAGACTTTCAGGGACTTTTCTGGGACTTTTCAGTCCCAGAAGGACTTACAGTCCTTCACTGTACTTTTTCTCCTGTGTTCTTTTGCAGTCCTCCAAAGAAGATTTCAAGTTCCTGGTTTTTTCGTTATTCTTATTCCTTCTCTTTTACTCACCATCACTTGCGGAGCTAAACTGCAGCTGAAGTGCCATGGTGTCTCTGAGGTGTTACGCAGCATTGATCTGCTCAGAATGTATTTGAGAAGCCATAAGGAAGGAAATTTCTGTTGTATTATGAGTGTTGAGGTGCTTGGGTGACAGGCAAGATGTTGCAGTCTGACAGAAACAGCTGAACAGGGTATTTAGCCTTTTTTTGTCCCTTTACCTTTGGTTTTCTGTCATTCCTATACTCACTATTAGGAACGTGCCTCATCCTTGTGCTAGTGTTCTCAAGATCCTTCTCATACTGAAACATCATCATTCATTTGATTTGCTGCAAAAATTGATTATCTACTGCAATAACTGAAAACAAGTAAGGTATTGATTTTCCATGGGCAAAGATGACTAAAATTTAGAACTGTGTGTTTGAAGAGACTGTAAAAAAAGATTTTTTTTTACGTGCTTAGGTAGTGAAATTCAGTACTTTCAAAATGCTTGAAATTCTGAGGTTCTGAGGGTTTTTTGATTTTTGCGTTTGCATTTATTTTGCATATTGCTGTACAATATGGTATTCTTTGTTTCAATGTCAAGTATTACAAAGAGATGTGGAAGTAGGATGAAAATTTAAAGTTTGTGGGGGAAAAAAGGGTTGTCCTTATGGGAGTCTGTATTTTCACAGTGCTCTGCGAAAAATTATTTTCATGTTTTTATTCTGTTTTGTCAGGGAAGAAAATAGCTAATAGCAGCACTAGATAATATTCTGGATTTATATGTACAACCTCTTGGCCTCTCTTCCTTCTCCTGACTGATTAGAAATATGTTCTTCTCTCTCAAAAGTGGGTGTAAGATACTTTGCCACATAGATATAATGTTAAAACTCTGGTTATGGACAGGTCTGTGACACTTCTGGTTTTGTGGCCACACAAAAAAAATATTTCTTGTGGAGTTTACATAAATCTAATATTTTTTGACAAGCGTTGCTAAGAAAACAGTAAAGCATTTATCATATAGCTTTGTTAAAAATAATAGATTGGGAAGGAGAATGTAAAGGAAAATACACAGTGAGGAACTTTTCTGAATGTGTTACATACTCAGGTTGTATAAAACAAAAAGTAAATGTGCGTGTTCATATTATTTTTCTATCTTTAGCTAACAACAGTAACTTTTGCTGGGAATAATCTAGGATGAAATTTAGTGATTTCCTGTATAAACAGGCAAGTGAACTTAAATGTCTTGAAGATCTTTTTAAAAACTGAAACAGATTGCCTCTACTTCTTTTCATGCATTTATCTGGTGCTAGTGCAAACATGTGGCTGTTAACTTAGGAAAATGGCAGCTATGATCTAAAACAGTTTTATGACATGTACCACCCTAGGTCTTCTTAATGTATCTCCAAACATTCAAGCATTGGAACAGGCTGCCCAGAGAGGTGGTGGAGTCACCATCCCTGGAGGTATTCAAAAAACATGTAGACATGGCACTTCGGGACATGGTGTATAGTAGGTATGGTGGTGTTGGGTTGGCGGTTGGACTAGATGATCTTAGAGGTCTTTTCCAACCTTAATGATTCTATGTTTCTATGATTTTCTATGAAACTAAGGTAGTGATTCTTACCATTGCTACTGGTTGTGCTTTGCCCACTCTTAAACAGTCTTCAGATTATGCTAGCATATTGTTATATTAATTATTTTAAGAGAGTCCGGTAAACAAAAGGGATTTTTGTAGAAATAATCCTGTACTTTTTGCCTAATAAGGGTTTAATCTGTGATGACTTTGTAGCATAGCTAACAGTGAAAATTGCTGGCTGAAATTACCGTGCATTGCTGAAGACCAGATGCAAGTGTGCCCCAAAGTCCTCCATTGCCTTTTGCTCTGTTGCAGAGCCCTCCGGGTGCCCCTCGCTGCACCCTGGAGCCCCCCAGTTGCAGTTACTGCAGTTGAGGCGACTCAGCCCTGCCTGCGACCCCACGGTTTCTCATTTGTGTGCCTGAGCAAGGTCACTTAGACAGTTTGTTGTAAATAACGCAGTAGGATCCAGACCTCCTTAGTTACCAGCTAGCACATAAATCACAGGATTATTCATTTTCTTTAATAACAAGAGAGTAATAGAGATAACATTTTTATGAATGAGGTAACTATAATCAAAAGCAGAGTCAATGCGCTGTAGTTCATTTATAATGATCCAATGATCTGTTGCTAGCATTCTAGAAAGATAGTTTCAAATAGTCATAGTGATAAAACTTGAGGTTTTAGCTAGCAATGAGTTTCTAATCACTTTTTGTAAAAAAGTAGTCCCTAAACCCTCTTTTTTATTAATGATTTTTAACATTTTGGACAGACGTAGCTGGTATGTTGTACAGCTAGCAGGTAAATTAAGCACAGCCAAACACAAATTATACAAGACACTTCAATTGGACCAGATATTTTCAGCTATTCAAATTATGGTGCTATGAGGGATATAAAATGTGAAAAACAAATCCCATGTGGGTTAAGATGTAAGATGGCAAATCTGGGTTCCACTTCAAACTGTTGCCATCTGCCAAATTTTAGAAGCTGTGAGAAGACCTTAATGATGGAGGGCTGGGGGGGTTATGAACTAATGACTTTAAGAAGTAATTGTGCTTCATTAGTGTGCTTTTCACTTTCTCAATTTTCTTCTCTTAAATCAAGTTTCTTACTGAGTTTAGAGTCCAAGAACAGAATCATTTTTGGCTATGATTTGTTTTTAAATGTAAATCTGCTGTTTATTACTTAAATGAGGAGGAATCAAACTCAAACTCCTCCTGTATCACTAAACTTTGAACTGAGGCCTTCTTGTCCATGTCACTTGACGTGGCAATTAGGCAATAGTGCATCTTTTTATTTCCTCATAGTTCTTTCTTCCTTGTCTTTTATATGCACATACGTGTCTGCTGATACTGAGCCTTCTAGGTAGCTCTTAAGGAATAGAGCTGCTGATCCACACATCTGAAGTTCAGCAAAAGTAAGGTTTTTGGACAAAGTTTAGTTTTTGTTTCTTTGACCTCTAGATGTTAAAATCCTATGCCCAAATTTAAAACGGTAAATGGTAAAAATAATGAAATTACATAATTGAACATTGTTAGCCCATGTCATTTTGTGAGCATAACTCACAGAGCAATATAAATTTTGTGGATTCTAGAACATGGTTTATCTTTCCTCACATTTTTTTGAAGTTGCTGTTTATGAATGGACAGATGTTCAGGAAACCCCAAGCTTTTATTGGCCGTATTTAGAATAGATGAAATACCAAATTGTTTAAAAAAGAATGCAGTATAGATCCTATTTTATGGAACTATCATTTAAATACTATTTCTTAATTGGGGGATGCAGTGCTTAGTTACGTTAATGTTTCCCTAGAACTCCTTGGATATCTGAGATGCTTTATCATAACATGGTCTTTTCATTTCTCTCTATATCATCTTTGAAGAGGTGCCATACCACTTTAAACAGTTCACCAATCAGTTACATATGATGGATTCTCTTTAATCATTTACATTCAGAGAAAGTAAAATATTCCTTAGGAAGCCAAAGTAATCTAACAGAATGTATAGTGTTTGTGCAGCTGGATATCTTATTTATTTGAAGTTCTCAGGGAAATCTCTTCTGACTTTACAAAAAAGATGGAAGAGTAAACAGTAAGAGTGTCCAAGTAATCTGAGCTAGAAAGTCCCTTCTTTTAGAGCAAAGTCATTAAAAAAGTATATCTGGAAGGTCCAAAAATAATACAGTATATCAAATGCAGAGTAGTATATAATGTTTTTTCAGTATTCTCACTATTTTTACATATATACGTGTGTGTATGTACCTATCTATCTATATATATAAAAAAATGAAAAATATACCTGGAGTTTTACATTTAATATTTCTGGATAGGTGAACACAATAAGAGTCTGTTTTCCTCAAAAAGTGATTCATCTGTTTGTTTTTTGCATGTGACATGTCATTCATCATCATGTTGGCATTCCCCCGGACATGATAACTGCATAACTGAATTAACGTTCCTAAAAACTTCCTTCCAGGAAAGCTATTGAAAATGTACGTGTGTGTATAGAAAATTCATACTTCTAGGCTTTTGGGAGGTATCCCACTGTGATACTAATAGTGTTTCTAGTTCTCGTCAGTTCCTTATTCCAAAGTTTACTGTATATATAGGGATCTTTTTTTCTCCTGAGGAAAATGTGAGGGAACTTACCGGGTTGGGTTTGTTGGCTTTGGGGGCGTTTTTTGGTGTTACGGATATGAGTGTGGTAACTTTCTTCTTTCTAAAGGCAAGACTCAAACTGCAGGATGTTCCTTGGCCAGCTTGTAGCATTGGCTAGATTCCCATGTGGAGGGAAATAGGTCTGTGGTTGATGAGACTGTCTTAGGGAGTGTGTTTAGTTTTTCCACTGGATATTCACTACTATTTTGTAGTTCAGTAGCTTCCATTGTATATCACTCTCTGAGAGTTATTGAAAACGCTAGAGTTAGATACTGTTCAAATCCTGAACTTCTTTCTACTGTAGTCCCAATTTTTCTACTGTTCCTGTGCCTTTCTAGGTAAGAGCGTATGTGTTTCTAAAGAAAGGGAAGAAAGAGGGAATATATGTTCAAGAAAAATTAATGAAACCAGAAAGTCGTCCTTAATTTTATGTAGGTTTTACTGCCAGTGTCAGTGTGAGGTGATGTGCCCTTCTGCCTCTCCTCTTCCTTTTCTTAGCCTACTGTCTTAGTCCTTAGGTCTGTGGTTTCTCACCTTCCTCAAAAAAGGAAGAAAGCACAAATGTATGATTGTATGTTAAATACCTGGAAGGTAATGTCTTGAAGAGTTGTTTTAAATGTTTATATGATTCAAGAATTATATTTAAGAATAAAGGAGGAAGGTTTGGCAAAAAAGAACTTGCTCGAATCCATTTGCCAGTTGAAATATTAAAATGGTTCCATGTTTTGTTATGTGTTATATGTCCTGAGCTTGTATGATTTACTTGTGATGAAGTGGCAGAATGTACTCATTCTCTTCAAGGGGGAAAGTGAACATAATACTGAATTTATCATGCTTAGTTCAGTGTAAAAATGCACAGCAAATGCTGCAGTACTTATTAGTTTTGCAATAATCTGTATGAGGATTTATAATCAGAGAATTTCTGAATTTACTTAGCTTTTAAAGTTTCCTTTAAGACTTACAATATTTGAGTCATCTGGATTTTTCAATCTATTTTGCTGTTTCTAGGAAGTTGTTAGAGTAGTAGCATCAATCCTTTCTTAGCAAGGAGAATGACAGTAAATATAAACATCATAGTCAAATTCTGTCCATTATTTTAGTGACAACATGTTTTTGCAGTTATTAAATATCACTGTGGATATAGCACAGTCTGCTGTGCATGCCAAAAAAATCTGTAGAAGGTATTTGAGGAATTTTATTAATTGCAAAAGCATCGCATTGAAATGAGATAAAGATAGCAATGTTGGGTGATGCATCTTATAAAAAAAGTAAAGCCATTTTTGAGATATAGAGAGAATTGTTTGTCTTGAAAAACAAGATCTACTTGTCCCAAATATGCAGGATTGATTTGCTAGTGCTGTGGATTTCCATCTCTTATAGCAGTACTGTCTTAAGAGTTGACATTTCTAAAAATGGAGTTCTCATACATGTGCTGCTTCTGTGGGTGGTACTTTCAACTTTAATGCATTTAAGATGGATATCGCTATTAATTCAGAAGAATGTTAAGCAGGCATAGGAGTTGAAACTTACTGTGAGCTTATTTTTAATGTTTGATCACACCATTGCTAGTTTTTTTTGTTTCTAATAGATGGCTGCGCATATACAAATGGCTGGTGAGAGGCCTAACTGGTTATGAAAGTATTTACTCAACTGTTGAGTACCAAACTTTATATAAAAGGAAGAGATTTGAAAATCCTTGTGCTGAACTGGCACATTGTTACTGATTTCTGTTTGAATGCTATACCCACCATTATGCAAAAAACATTGAAGAACATTTCAAGTTTACAAGCTAGAGCATAAGAATACTTGGAAATACTAGGATTAAAGTTTTCACTTAAATTCAACACTCTTGAGGTATTTTTCTTAGGGTTAGCTTGTCTGTCACTGTAATCTATTAATGAATGTAATTGGGGTTTTTTCATTTTGCTAGAAAATTGAAAACACTATTTCTTTCCACTGAACAGCATTACTATTAAAATGTTGTCCTGAAATGTCAAACTTACATTATGATGAATACTACCAGTACAAGAAAACTAATTTAGCACTTCAAATAAAACAACCGTCTTGGCAATTTTTTATGCTAATGACTTTGTAACAGTGTCATTTAGAATCTGATTGTCTACTCATGTTGAATAGTTCATCCCATCCCAAATAGTGCTGTTGATCTAATGGTGTTAATTACGGAGCAGAGGCATGATCTGCAAAGGGATACTGGGTGTCCTGATGCTCCCTGCCCCAGTACTGAAGAGACCGCTTTCCACTGCAGAGCAGTGTTGTGCCCGTGTAGGAAAGGAATTTCTGCATTGCAGTTCCCCTAGGAAAAGGTCCTGAATATCAGTGCGCTTAAGTGGGTAGGCAGGGTCTTGGAGTGGTTGGACGTCTGAAAAGTCCTTCCATATTTCCTTTTGTGGACTGGGCACACATGTTACAGTTCTGCTAGTAATCTGATGGCATAAATGTAAAAATGTATCATTATTTCTGCATACTTAATGACAGTAAAATAAAGGTTTTCTGGGCAACGCGTGTATTTTGGTTTTTGTCAAGATATCATGAGTAAACTGGAAATAAGTTAACTAGTTCTGCCAAGAAACAAGGTATTACCATGAGCTGAATGGTCTTAGAGCTACACTGATTCCATTTGCTGAACTAGTTTGTATAAGGTGAGCTTCTCCCTCAGCTTTTGCACCAAAAGCAGTGACTTCATATTTGTGAGAAAAAATTACGGGTTGAGTTCTTCCATTCCTTTGATGAGCAATGTATGCGAATTTCCAACTTTTAAAGGAATTGTAGCAGAATGGTGGGTTGTAGGTGCCAAGTGCCCACCAAAGCCACTCTATCACTCCCCTCCTCCACTGGACAGGGGAGAGAAAATATAATGAAAAGCTCGTGGGTCGAGATAAGGACAGGGAGATCACTCACCAATTACCGTCACGGGCAAAACAGACTCGACTTGGGGAAAATCAGTTTAATTTATTACCAATCAAAACAGAGTAGGGTAATGAGAAATAAAACCAAATCTTAAAACACCTTCCCCCCACCCCTCCCTTCTTCCGGGGTTCAACTTCACTCCCTATTTTCTCTCCCTCCTCCCCCCGAATGGCGCAGGGGGACGGGGAAGGGGGGTTGCGGTGAGTTCATCACATGTCATCTCTGCCGCTCCTTCCTCCTCAGGGGGAGGAATCCTCACACTCTTCCCCTGCTCCAGCGTGGGGTCCCTCCCACAGGAGACAGTCCTCCATGAACTTCTCCAACATGGGTCCTTGCCACGGGCTACAGTTCTTCACAAACTGTTCCAGCGTGGGTCCCTTCCACGGGGTGCAGTCCTTCAGGAGCAGAGTGCTCCAGCATGGGTCCCCCACGGGGTCACAAGTCCTGCCAGCAAACCTGCTCCAGCATGGGCTCCTCTCTCTCCATGGGTCCACAGGTCCTGCCAGGAGCCTGCTGCAGTGTGGGCTTCTCACGGGGTCACAGCCTCCTTCGGACACATCCACGTGCTCCGGCGCGGGGTCCTCCATGGGCTGCAGGTGGATATCTGCTCCAGCGTTAACCTCCATGGGCTGCAGGGCGACAGCCTGCCTCACCATGGTCTTCACCATGGGCTGCAGGGGAATCTCTGTTCTGGTGCCTGGAGCACGTCCTCCCCCTCCTTCTTCACTGACCTTGGTGTCTGCAGAGTTGTTTCTCTCACATATTCTCACTCCGCTCTTTGCCTGCAGTTTCTGTTGCACAGGTTTTTTCTCCCTTTCTTAAATATGTTATCACAGAGGTGCTACCTCTGTGGACTTGGCCTTGGCCAGTGACGGGTCCATCTCAGAGCTGGCTGGCATTGGCTTTATCGGACATAGGGGAATCTTCTAGCAGCTTCTCACAGAAGCCACC
>VYZW01046086.1:26928-50045 GCA_013401315.1 Balaeniceps rex
GTAGGAAGAAAGATTAAAATAAAGCTACTGTTCATTAACGTCTTTGTTTCAAACCTATCGAAAAAGATAGCATTAGTCTGTATCCATGTTTCTTTTGAAATGAGAGTAAGCAAACATTTTTCCTCGATTCCTTTGAGATTTTTCTTTTAAGAGACAATTGAAATCCAATAAAGAAACGCACTTCAGAGAATGCTTATGAAGATACTTAACTGACTTAATAGAGAAATGACAGCAAGGGTATTTGTTCTTGCAGCCTGTACTTTACTTCAACTCCGTGGTATTCTGCAATGATGGATGCAGAAAGGGTGTAAAGAGCGAAATACTGACGCAGAAATTTGGGGTATTATTGTGAGACAGGTTTAAACAATATAAACTTTTAACAGGCAAGCTACTGGTAAATTCACTTCCTAAACAGTATAGTTTTTTTGTTAAATATCATCATTTTTACTGAAAACTATTAGTTACTTTTCAGCTACTATTTATTTTTCTTCTTACTCTGAAACTTTCGTATAATGTGTTTGCCTCTGAGGATATTTCATAGCTGAAATGCTTTGCTTGGCAGAGCATGTTACAGATAGAGAAAATTTTGTCTAATCCCTGACTCTTATGGTTGTCATTTTGCCTTGTTTCATGTATAGAAGCTATATGCCAGAACCATTTTTCAAACCCTTTTGTAAAGGAGTTATGTTTCTTCTAAAGTATTGAATTAAGATAACGAAACATGTATGTGAATACGTATATGAATGTATAACCAACAACAGAAATAAAGACTTCTTCCTCCCTATCACATGAACATGTGAGATAATACAATAAGTGAGTGCTGCTTTTCCCTCTGCATTTCATTAGTTAGAATCTGTTATTTAGAATCTACATTTCGTGAGCATCCAAAACCACCAAAGCACTGTGCCTAGGCGTTACGTGCAAGCATATAACAGAAGAATATTCTGGTCCAAGAATTTCTCAGTCCCTAAAATGTATGTTCAACAACCTGGTGCTAAGTTAACGAGTGGAATGGTAAGACCTATGAAGGGATGGAAACAGATGTGAAACGTGTACTTGTGCAAGGAAGGAGTCTTGTGTTTAGCCTCTGTTGCATGGAGACTATCACGCTGCAATAACAGCAGCGGCAGCCTGGGCTGTGAGTGAATCCCTTGGATTCTTCGTATTTGATAGCTCTCACTGCTTCGGTTTTTTCGTTGAGCAAAAAGGACAGTTGAGTGACCGCTTTCTAATGTTCACCTCAGAATATTTACAAACTCCGTGCAATTGGTTAGACAGACGCAAATTAAGTGCTGATGCAATGGGCTCCATCTGCATTCATTTCAAAGGTGTACTTGCTTGCATGAGACGTGAATTTGCGATAAGTGCTGAATATTAACTAGGATATTTGGACTTTAATATAATGATCTTATATCACCACAGCATCTTGGCAAATTAGATTAAACCTGAAGGACACAGGACCCGATCCATCTTTAAATTCATGATGTGTGAAAGTTGCACTTCAGACAAGTGTTAGGCTAATTGCTTCCTTAGCTGGTGACTTTAATAAGTTATAAACAGAAATATTTATCTTGGTGTGCTAAGTGGCTAGTAGGCTGAGAAGAAAGATAGCAAAGACATTCATGGATTTAGGTTTTTGCATATATTCGAAATATTGGTAGGTTGTGCTATTAGATGCCTAGGTTTTTCACATATTTCAGGACTTATGCCCTTGCTAGTAATTAAATTAATTATTTATCCATTGTCCACAGTCTTGAATTACTGTATGATTAGCTTGGGCACTTAAAAGTATAAGAACACTTGAAAGCAAAATCCCGGCATAGATATTCCATAGCACGTCTTACAATCTAAATATTGCTCTTAGTCTAATCGAAGCAGCAAGAGTAGTCACAGCAGTTGATGGACTATTTTTCAAATTGATTTCAAAAATGTATTTAAGGGGATGATCTTCTACTCTAGATTACCTATTGATTTTTAATATGAAAAGCTCATTATATAAGCAGTAACTGCATATAAAAACCTAGCAAACCTTTGCATAAATCCTTTAATTGAATTTCCAGAGCCTGTGGTTCTACTTTTTTTTTAATTAAATCTATTTCTTTTTTTAAGTGTTACTGTGTAATTTGCATGCTGTGAAGTGGCCCTGTCCCAGATAAAGTGCCATTGATCCTTATTAAACCTCACCTCTGGGCTTGCTCAAAACTAACTGGAAAAATTAAAGTGTTCATGCTGCAATGCACTTATTGCTCGTGTGATAGGATTATGGAAAAAAAGAATAACATTAATTTCCAAGAGAGAATTTATAATGCAAGATTTTATTTTTTTTCAATTTGATAATTAATAGCAAAATCATATCCTAAATATAAACTGTATTTCAGTCTGCAAACTGCAGTAGTAATTAGGAAAGATAATGTATACCTGATATAAAACCATGATGTTTTATATGGACACTCCTTTGGTATATTAATTTTTTACGTGTTCAAAACGATTATGGATTCAGCCCAACAGCTTAAATAGAGATTTGAGGAAAAAAAAATTCTGGAACCTATGCAGTACTTTATATTAATAGCTGTTTCCATTTTATTTCTTGAGTTTAAAATGTGAAAAACGATAGTCTGCAAATATTCATGCTAACAATTTTTATATTTGAATTACCATGAGAAAGAAAAGTATATAAGTTGCGATACTATTTTCTATTTTTTTAAAATACCTAACATTTTTTATTTGAAAAGCAATAAAATCTCTAAAGAAATATTCATAATCAATAAGAATACAAAGTATGGAATATATTAACAGAGTTATAAAAATGTTTGCAATATGACTCAAAATGAAAAACAAAGCAAGTTATGTGTGGTTTAAAGTGTAATCAATTTTGAGGTTGCGTATGAGGATATAAATGATAAACACAAGTAGTAGCATTTTTAGTAAAGGCTGTTGCAAAAAAAATACTGTATTTATGGTCTATTCCATTCTTTTTATAGATCATTAATGTAGAAAACAAACACAGTGTATCCATCTTCTAAGACAGTTTAAAATTCCATTAAATGATATTTTTAAATGGAAATTTGGAGCTCATTTTATATGCTGCTTTCTACAAACACATGCTGTACTGAAAGTGAATGTAAACTGGGTTTCCAGCAGAAGCCGATACCATAGAAGTTATATTCAGGAGTGTTCCAGATTCGTAGGGGAAGCTAGTGGTTTTTTCCACTTTCAGCAAAGAGAACTGCTAAATCTGTTATGTTTAAGAAAGTGGTGAATTTGTGTTGTAGAGCCTGTGATATACTATGTACAGTTAGGTTGGAACTGTAGATTGTAGCACAACCTCATTCCACAATGAAAGTACTTGTTTCAGAATGTCTCATCTACAGAGTAATTAGTGCAACTTGATTTTTGCACTTTGCTTAGCTAACACAGAACCCGTTTAAACACTGCTTTCTCACTGATCTGAACCTAACCAAATTGTGTTTAACTGTATTAGCTGCTTAAATGTATTACGTATTTGCTTTAAAGCTCCTATATTGCCTTTACGTAAGCACTGATTACTTCAAAATCAGCCTATCAGTCTCGTTTCGCATACCCGCTGAGATGATAACAATAACATGAAATAAGTTGTATTTTACTCTTTTTTCAGTACCTTCTTTCGTGCATTTGACAGCACCGTCCTTGTTTCCCCTGCTAAGTCAGTTGGTTAAGCCTTGAACTTTTATTGTGCTCCATATAGGAGTTGCCTTATGGCCACTGGAGCTCTTTGCCACTGCTAGGACCAGTCTGGACCCATGGATCATTTTTCTTTCATTCAGCATGTAACATTATAGAGTATTTAGCAATATTTCTTAAAAACAGAACAAAACAATAAAAGAAAAACCCCTAAAACTAAAATTTCTGGATCTGTGCGATTTGTGATATTGCATAGTTATTTATAATGAATCGTATGAAATGTATAGAAAAAAACCCATAAGTACGTTGTGTTATTACTGGGGTAAATTGTTCCTACTAGGTGTTTGAGAAGAAACCCAGTCCATACAAGCATTTTTATATCAAATGAAGACCTGGATGCTTCTCTGGCTGTTTTGTGGTGCTGTTACCATTCCTATACAAGAAATTTCCTCATAAGAAAGGAGATGAAGAACATAGGTTGTGGATCAAAGGAGTGGATTGTGTTATTTTGTTTTGTGCCTTGTAGATGTAGACTCATGGCTTTGAATCTTTGAGTTTGAATATGTAAAACACTGAGCTCCTCATCTGTGGCACAGCATTCCTGGGCTCGCACTCATGGCTGAAAATGCCCAGGAATATGCTTTTTCACAGGTGCAGCAGACGTGCGTATTTCTTCTGCAGTGTTCTGAATTTTGCACTAAAAGGTGGTGATCATGCGTAGTTCTAGACAGCAGTCTGCTTGCCCCTTCTCTGCTCGGGCAATATTGTCTTCAGCTTTGGGAAATTAATGTGTTTCAGTTCCCTCCATCAACAGGCAAACATGGGGCCAATGCAAAGTATTTGCTCCCAATTTTCATGTTAGTTTATATGACTAACGTGAACGACTTGTTTGTCATTATTTGTGTTCCTCCTCTATGTGGTCCAGCAGTTTTCTGGGGATTATTTCTTTGAGCAGTTATTACAAGTTCCATGTCGCTCCTTGAAACCTGTTTCTGTTTTACCTTATGTACATCACAAGCGTTCCGAAATTATGCTTTAGGAAAAATGTTTTAAAATTCTTTCCTGGTTGTTTGTCAGTGGATTTGTTGTAGTTTCCTCATGGTCTTTAGTGGAGGAAGTATGTGACACTGATCAGTGAAGGCGGACAGTAAGATTTATAATGTATTTGTGCTAGCTGATTGCCAACAGAACTGGCCTTTCCCAGCGGTGCTGTACGCATACTTGGAAAATCAATAGGGATTAGCCTATGACCCCCTTCACATACTTATACTGTGGTCTGCATTGCTTACCAATATTTCATCTGTTTCACTTAAATGCTGTTACTTACTCAATAATGTGTGGCTGTTCTTGCAAGCTACTAATTAATTTTTAAAATGCAGTATCACTTGAAAAGGAGATAAAGCACAGCTTTAGCATCAGAGTGAGTGGAGGGCAGTGGCTTACTTAGTGAATTTGCACTTGATACCTTTAATTAAAAATCCTACTTTGAAAGATTAAAGTTATACATTCAGATTAAAAAAAGTCCTAAATCAAGTACAGAGACCTTTTCATGGTGGTTGCCAACAAGCTAAATTGCCAGGTTTAACTAGGTCCCTACAGTACTCTGTGTGCCATTTGCTGTCCCAATTTGACTTTTCAGTATGTGTGTTTGTACTTAGAACATGCATATAAGGAACTTCTTTCTGGTGACGTTTAGATAAATGTCTGTTTATTGTTATGTATTACACAAGTTTCTTTTGTACTAGGATTGACAATTTCTGAAATGTGTTATGAGAAAGTAAGGTTTTCCTTTTGGTTTGCTGTTTGTTTAATTTTTGCCTTGGTTTGCTGTTTTTTTTTTTTTTAATTTTGCCTTTAAAAATACTCGGTTTAAAGTTCTTTCTTTTTTTTGTCTCTTGTAAATTGTAGGAGAAAAATATTTTATGTTTAAATATATTTCATTTATATTGAGTCTAGGGCATAGTCTTGACAGAGTGTTCACATGTTACATAATCCAGGTTGTACTTTAAATACTAATGAGTTGAAAAACTAAACAGAAGTATCAGGTATTGTTTTTCCTTTAAGCAGTTTAATTTTTTTTTAATATATAAAAATAGTATAAAAATAGTTTGTTATACAGTGTAAAGTCTTCAATTTCTAGTTTACCATGGAGTTTGCCAAAATCCAAACATAATGGCCTAAAGCAATTATTTTTGATGAGGTTGTTCTCCCAATAGAGGGATTTTAAAAATTCACGGTTTCTTATGCAAGTGTACCTATTCCCTAGAGTTACTTATAGTTTCTTATTGATCTAGTAGCTGGTATTTGAATTGGTCGATGTACTCTGTAACTTGTTTAAGATACCCTACCTGAACTATTAGTTTAAATAATATATTCATAAATTGATTAATCATTACAGTAAGAGTTATTAGCTGCATTTTTATCTGTGCGCTATCCACAAATGACTCCTGGTATAATAATCATGCATATATAAACAGAGATGCAGGTTTAAATTGCAGTACGCCTTAAAATAATTATACTGCTAGTAAGAGTATGTTTCTGCAAGAAGGAATCAACCTTTTTTTGTGTGGGCAGCAAAACTCAGTGTGTTTATTTAATGTGGATAAAGTAATTGTAAATATTGATGTGCTTACAAGCCATGTTATGGGAGAGAGGAAAGAAGGAAAGGAAAGGAAAGATGCGGCTTTTGTTGGCAAAGGCAGATAGCTCGTAAGGTTTAGCGTGTGTTTGGGTGTCACCAGGTACTGAGTGAGCTGAGCAAAGCGTGCGGGAAGCTTTTAGGCCGCACGTGCACGAGTGATGGGTGGGAGGGCGTTACGCAGCCTGCCTGCGACTACAGGTGGGACTGGGGGACTGGGCAGGCTGTGGAAGCTGTGCCTAAAATTACGGTGCGGATCCCATAGCTTGCTTCTCCTTCTTAGAAGAGGACTACGGAAAAGAGCCAGAGGAACTACCTAACCAATAAATATTTATAAAACAATGCACATGAAGGGATGTAGCTGCCTCTTGCTCTTAGCCATTGCAGAAGAGTTTGACTTGCGTGCCTTCATTTGATAACACCTTGCTTTTGAAAGGTCTGTGCTGCTGTCAGTATACATAGAGCATATACAACCGCTGTAGCCGCGGGGTGGGGGTTAAATTTGGAGCTTCAATTATTATGAGTAAGGAGTAAACGTTTTGTATGTTATTTTATAATACATATTTTAATGTGCGTAATAGGAATGTGCTCCAAAAATTGAAAGAGCAACCACCGTAATTTTCATAACAAAGATCCTAGTCTGGCTCGCACAGGAGTCAGTGTGAGTCTTTCCGTCTACCACAGTGTGCATGGACCACATCCAAAATTTTTTATTAGAGAAAGAAATACGCTTCAAAAAAAGTTTGTGCGTGCAGAGGAAACTAGAAAAAATCTATTTAACCGAAAATGTCAGAACTCTCTTTCTTAGCAGCTCTCAGGTTTACTCTGCTGAACGGTGCAGAGTCCCAACAGCTTTAAACAACTTTCACTTTGATTTAATCCTAAATTCTATGAACAAATGTAAACACAGAATACATATACATGCAATCTTACCGTCACACACACATTCTCAAATTATGGCCTCTTTTAGTTAATAATCTGAGAGTAGTGTGGAAAATCACAGCCCTCACGTTTCAGCTTGTTTCCTGCATAAACTATTGTCATGAGCCGCGGACTCTTGCATTTTGCAAACGAATAACTAGGGGAGCTTTCTCATATTTTAGTTTGAAAGCCATTTTGTTTCACCACATGCTTTTTCTGCTTCATAAATTCTACTTTAAAACATTCAACAACCTGCTAAATTAATATATACTGTGTTCTTTCTTTAATGGGTAGGGGAACTTGTCTCACAGCAGTGCATTTATTCAGCTCTGTTTTGAAAAAGCGCTGCCTGCCGTGTGAAGGACATCTGCTCACAAATGAATGATTGTGCTTTTGATTCGGAGCAGCACCTTCACTTTAAATGCTGGCTGCAGATGAAAGGAACAGATTGCTGTGGTACCGCTTTTGTGAGGATTCCTCTACCCAGCATGTGGCTTCATACATTATTGAGAGCAAATCCACTTTATGCTACCACTCCTCACTGCACTTATTTTGCCAACCTTATTCAGAATGTCAGCAAGGATCGCTTTTCTACAAAGGAATAAAAGGCCAGTTAGGAAGATTAAGCAGATAAATTATTTACAGTGTTTAATTATCATTGTACAGGTTTATTAAACTTCATGGTTACCTGGAAACCTAAGCAGGTGCTGGAAAAAAGTCCAATAAAGTTAAATAAAAAATGTTTTGTGTAAAATGAAATCCTTTTATGTGTGCCATGTTAATATAAATGTCCAGGGTTTTTTGGTTGAGTGCCAAGCTTGACTTGCATTTAATGTTGTGATTATTATTTTTTTCATAATCCATTCCTAGCTCTAGGCTTATTATGATAGGAGATCCCACAGAATTCTGTGCTGGGTTGAGCAGCAGCCTGTTATACTACTAAGTGTCCTAGACAATAAACAGATGTACAAGGTATGCTTGGTAAATCTCAAAAGATTCCCTTTTGCTGGTATTAAGGACGGCAGAATTTTGTAGCAAAAAACCCCACAGTAGCACCAAAATCCTGAATGAATAATTTACTTTGATTCTTCTTCACATAAATTGACCTAATTGGTGTTTATTTAATCATAGGAGTGAGGATTTTAATTTTTGTTTTTTTTTTTTTATTTAGCAGTAGAAGTGTTGTCCTCTAGGAACAGCTTCCACATCTCTGTACGCTATTCACTAATATAAACTAATGAGCTCCATTAAAGATCTGCCCACATAGTTGCAAAGAACCACCTATTAATCTGTCATCTTTGAATACTCTGAGAAAATTAAGACCACCAAGCAACCATGAATTCGAAAATGAAAAAGGCAGTACCAAACCTATTATATTCTAAGGATGAGTGCCAAATAGGTAGGAAGTGACTGGTGTTATTAAAAAGAAGCAGACAAATCCCCCTGATTTAGTTCAGTGAAATAACCCAGAAGCATATCAGAGTAAGCATGGGCTGAAATCCTGGCTCTTTTAAGGTCAAGGGAGTTCTGCTGCTGACGTGGGAGGACACCAGATATACATCTTTTTGAAACTGCAGTTCTGTTATGATCTCAATTATTGCCAAAATAGTTTTGCCAAAAAGTGTGCATTTTAATACAAGGCCCGTTTGGTTTCCCATTCTACTGTTTACATTTTGGATTATGATACAGAGGATTCATAGGCTATTTATGGACAAGGTCTTTTACCCTCCTGTGATGTTATAGTTTTCTTGGTACATAGTTACTTGTTTTAACAGGAAACTGGTGGCCAACTAAATGCACAATTGTTGCACTCCATAGCAATAGCAACTTGGATTAATTCTGGATGGGTTACTTTATGTAGAAACTAGAAAAGACTGTTCAAATTTATCTGGTGGAATAATTCTGGATTTAATACACAATGTGAGAAATGAATTGTGAAAATTGATATCCATGATTCTCATTGTTGTGATTAAATTTTATTTATACCAGAATAGTAAATTTCTCATTCCTGAGTCTAACTCTAGGAATCGGGATTTTGTCGAGAATATTCACATCTGCTTCTCTGAAATCTGCTTTAAGGGATATTTTCTATTATTGCTTAAAACATCCAGAACATAGCATTGCATTAAAAAAGAACATATAGAGTTTTAATTCTTTTTTTCTTTTGAGGCTTTATTTTTATAAAATAAGTATCCATAGCTATCAGAAGTATATTGATCTTTGATCACTTTTTGTAAATTGTCCTCTTGTTTGGAAGAGGAAGGGAGGGAAGAGGCGCCTGGGGACAGATTTCAGTGTATCTTTTGGGGGTTGGATGAGTTTTGTGTGGGTTTTTGGGGGGTTTTTTTTGGTCATCAAACCACTTTTCGTATGTACGACTGATTTCACTACGGGCAGCTCTGAAGGGGGAAGCATATCAACTTAACTAGTGGAGTTGAACTTGCTATTTCTTTATAGCGGCTCAAGATATCTTACCTATAATTAGTAAGCTAGCTGCTAACAGGGGTGGCATATTGTTGTTGAGAATAAAGAGTTTGTAATACTTGGGGCTATAGCTAGTTGGTACTAATTTTTGTATTCCACTGGGTAAGCTTTGACAAAGACCTATCATTTCCCAAATAAGCCATTCTTTTACGAGAACATCTGTTGAAAGAGGCAATTTAAAATCTCCTTAAAATCCAGGGCATAATTAACACTATAGGGATACAAATATTAGTTTTCTAGAAGCTATTTCTATTTCTCTTTATCTTGATGTTCAGTAGCCTTTTCAAGTTATTTTTTTCTTTTTTATCACCATTTTGCACTTAGTATACAATTCTACATTCAGAATAAGCATCTGAACTAAAACAGTAAAAATACTATCTATAGCCTGCTGAAGTTAATTGAAAAAGAGAGAAAGTCCTGCAGCAGGGTGGCGCGGTTGTCTTCAGCTACAATAGGTTAAAGATGTAGCACATCTGCGTTTGTGGAAAGCTCTTTGTATCTCAATATTGAACCATTATGCTACACCATTATCTTTTTAAGCACTGTTTTGTGTTAAAGTTATTAAAAATTAATTGGAAAAAATCAGAAGTTTCTACAAAGCAAATTGGAGTAAACAGAGTGATATCTGCCATCTAAGAAAACCTGAAGAAAAAAACCTAATTACATGTTTTGGATTTAATCACCTGAAGTAGCAGCAGATAACTCTAAATAACTTAGTGTAAACACTTCAGCAGTTTTCCTGGTAGCAGGAAACAACAGTCGCCTGCCTATTTATTTGCTTACAAGATGGAAAAAATTGTGTGGGATTCAGCCCCCACTGAAGTCGATAAAATACTATATTAGACTTTGAGCCATTATCCTTAATTTTGGCTTTTAACTACCTCTATCCCTGCCTTGATCTGATGAAATATAGTGAGATTTTTGCAGCAGGAAAAAAGAGTCCTTATTAGTGCTCTTGCTAAATAAAAATGACAAAAGTACTGCTGGATTACAACAAGAAAATATTATATCCACATTTTGGGTCTGAACATGTTTAAGAATATGAAATATGAATAGTGAGTCATTTATGCCTATTTTAACATATTTCTTTATGTCGGTCTGTTTTTACTAAGTCTTGTTTTGGGACTTCACTGTCTTTACTGATCATTAAAATTTAACTTTTTCTTACATGATTTGAAAATATCTGACTACATGGTTCAAGCAAACCAATGCCTCTTAGGATACAGCAATAAAAACGATGTGGTCTCAAATCTTGTCTGTTTAATTGAAATGGCTACTGTACAGAGAAGTAGTATTCCCACACTGGAATTCCAGTTATTCATTACCGTATTTCTTTCTGGAAAATTGCAAATTTATTCTTTATAGAGCTCAGGCATAAAAGCTGTCTGTTGCACTAATGTGGAAAATGTTTTCCTATTACACTGTCTCCATGCAAATAACAAATTAATGCAGCTTGTAGAGGAATCTAATCACTGTAATTCAACATTCAGGGGAGCAAAAAATGATCGTGCTTGTCTTCACTCTTGCAAGAATGACACCAGATTTTAGTTTTTTAATGCATGGCCTATTTAGCTCATTAGTTTTAATATACAGGTTTAAAAGTCTTTCCTTGAGCAATATCTTCAAAACAAGATGTTAAGCTCCTCGAGTCTGTAATCTCATATCAAGATGTGGTTATGGCCGTGCAGTTATCCTGCTATTTTATGCCCAGTTTTGTCTTTATGCATCAATCTTCTATTGTATTTCGTCTTTGAGAGATTTAATTTATGCAGTGGGTCATTACGGCTTTCATTTGCCCATACAGAGGGACCCAAGGGATAAGAATGCATTAAAATTAACTGCCGCCCCCAACCCCAACCTTTCTGGCTATCGGAAGTCTTAACTATGCTGCTGAACGCCCCAATTTAAAAAAAATGTGTCAGTTTAGTAAAGTTCTCTTTCTTACCAAGGTCAGAAATCAGCTACTTCTCAAGAGGTCTTAAACTACTGTCAACCTTACCTGCATTGAAATTCACTTCCACTCCTTTTACACCTTCAAAAATGTTTTTAGAAATATCTTCGATTGCTTCTCTGACTGCATTCATTCTTTGGCCTTTCTGTTTCTTTTTAGCCTACTAAAGACTCCTTGCTTGTTTTTTTGCAATGTTTTGTGTAACCTGTCTCTTGCTGCTGTCCCTTTATGCACTTGTCTTAGATTCCAAAATGATTTAGGGTTAAAAAAGTTATGGAGAACACTGCAACTGCCCTCCTACGGTGTTTTTTATTAGTTTTACCTGTTCTACCTTGAAACCCATTCAAAAATGTAAAATATAAAAGCAAAGAAAAAAAGAAGGCTTTTTCACTGAAGGACCTAGTGCAAAAACATCCAACGATTTAACTGAATGTTTTCTGAATGGTTTTTATCAAGAAGTGGAAAATGGTTTGAAAGTCAGATTTTTTCCAAATCTGGATCTTTTTCAAATCCTGCCTTGAGTTAAAAAAAAAATTGTCTCATGTTTCCTCGCCTTCTCCCACACCAAATCCATTCACATTTCTTGATCAGAAAAGAAATCTTCTCCACGGGTCAGACTGTTGCCTTGTCCAGCATACTGACACTCATTACACACGACAAGAGAAATACATGATTGGACTTAAATGAAAGGTACTTCTGCTGGGTGTTTTCTTGAATTTTTTTTATCCCCGATGGCCTGTTTTCCTGCCCCCGTTAGATACTGTCTGTTCAGCAAAGGAGGAGGACGTTTAGTCATTCTTGTCAGTTTGTCTTCTCTGAGATAAGAAGCTGGGCTCATCTGACCTACTCCTACTCTGTGGCTATGTGACAAATGGAGCAAAATCAGGCTGCGAGATCAGTGAGATACTTTTCCTTTGCGGATGCACGGCTTTGTACGTTGTTTGTATGCACACTGGGTGGCACGAGTATTTACTTATTCATTTTGTCTTTGAAAGTTGTGCCGTTTTTTAATGTTCTTTCTAAGCTTTTTGTGTAGTTTCATTTGAAATACATTGTCTCTGGAGTTTCTGCAGTAGTTCAACAGACATCTTGAAGAAACACTTGTGCTGTACATCATTTCTGCTTGCTGTGCTTTCTACCCCGTGTTTGGTGGGGAGCTGGTAAAAGGATGCTTTACTGTTCTTTCAGATGCTGTGTGTCCCTGGAGGACTAGGAGGGAGGAGCTGCCTGTTCCTTTGCCTGACTTAAGCAGGCAAAACCAGGAGAGAAATGGTGTTAATAAAATATTTTCATTTTCCATCCTTTTCTGTTTGGCAAACAGCTGTTTTGGCCAGGTTAATTCTGTCCTGTTTTTCTAAAATGCTGTGATCTTTATAGATTACTCTCATTGGGACGCCTTTTTCCTCTGCGGCGTTGTTTCGGGGAGGGTGGGGTGTGTGTGTGTGTGTGTACACTTAGACTTGCCAATACGATCTGGGTGCCACATTGAAAAGGGTAAGATAGTCTTACGTTATTTCTGCTGTACATTATAGATAGGGAAGGACTTCAGCCAGCAGTACTTACTGCTTAGAAGGAGGTATGCCTTTGTCAAAACTTCCTCAGATCCAAAAGTCCATGGGAGATCAACACATCTGTAGAAATGTACATGATCCAGCTGGGCAGAAGCCATGCAAGAAGTTGGGACTGGTCAGGGAGTAAGGTAACAAGAGGAGTAGTTTAGTGGCAAAGGGGTGTGATCTTGTTAGTCGTAACAGGACTAACTCTTAGTGGGATTGTGGCTGCACAGCTCCTCCTATGTTGTAATAATCATTTGAAAAAGCTGGCTCTCAAATTCTAGAAAGTAATGGTTCTTTGGAAATGCTAAGTGAAATCATGAAGTACATTTTTTCCTAATATTTATCTTCCCCAAAGTGTTGTGTTCGCTTCTTTCACTGAAGAAAAAAATCGAACAACCCAAAACCTAAAAGACAAACTCACTTGAAATTCATCAAGTTAAATGTTAAAACTTGATTAGTTGTTGGATTGTTTCCAGTCTTGTCTTCTGTATATTTGGTAATAGTTATCCTGGGAAATCTATGACAATGAGATGGAATTTGTGCCTATATCAAAGCAAAGACCAAAAATGCCTTTTTTTTTTTTTTTTTGGTAGAAACTCAGGTTGCACAGTTAACCACATAGTTATAAGATTTTAACTATATGCAACTTTTCAACTTTTTAACAGCTCATTTCCTGATAAATGAAAAAGAATTCGGAGCTGAGTGGAATACAGACAAGCAGAAAAACTGCTCACAGTTGCTGGTTTCTTAAATTGGAGTTTATATTGTCAGATTTTATGAAATACTCAAAAATGATGCTGTGGTCACATGTAAACCCTCGTCTGCTGAGTCTCTCTCCTTTTATATTTGCAACAGACAGTGCAGGCTTGGCAAGGATTTGTCCAAAACAAAATGCTAGTTAAGATTTTTAGTCTGTTAATGAAGAGATGGAGTTTAATAGGTTCTTCAGGCAAAAAGGATAGGTTCTGTCCTAATGCATTATATTTCTGAACTTGCAATTTATTCAGTAATTAACTTTTCTTCATGACAATGAAAATGCATAGCCTTGCATGCAAAATGCATTTTAGTCTTTACTGAATGTACAAAACATGTGAATACATTGTACAAGATTTTGGATGAGTAAAATTCTCAAAAACTTGAGGGAACATAGTGTTTGAAGCTGTTCCATGATTAACTGTATCAAATTATATAGCGGATGTGCTTTATGATAGAGCGGTTTATTAAACTGAGTATTTTGTGGAAGGGGATCCAGAAAGAGCAGAAATGTTGTCAATAAGTTTCTTTTTGGTGTTTCCTAATTTTTTTCAGAGAGACATAAGCCCAGCATTTTTTCCTTATAATATTTCATAGAATTTGCAATGTTTCTTCAATTTCCCTTCTTTATCCTGAGGAGCTTTTTATTCCAGCTCTGTTGCATTTAGTTTATTTTGGGCCTAAAATGTCAAAGTTTCTACTGGGTTACTCAGCAGGGGAAGCTGACCCACAGCTCGCTAATGACTTTCCTTGAGTCGCCAGATTTTCCCAGTGCACAAAAGTATGTATTAGCAATGCACTCTGTGTTCAATGTAATACACGTACGTATATTCCCATTATATGTCAGCTTATTGTATGCCTGAAGTACTTGAAATAAACTGTCTCAAACAAGATAGTTTTTTCAACATGGCACCCTAAAATGAGCATAAACTTAAATCCTTTCCTCATGTAGGAGTCTGAAGTTAAAAACGGTATCACTAAATGATTTGTAACATGTATTTCAATATCCAGAGGTTCATTAAAGTTTCAGTGCTGGTCTATGAAAAATACAGTTTATTAGTAATAAAAGCATTCACACCTTGCATCTTCAAAGCACAGCACAAATATTAACTTGCTTTCGTTATGTAATATGTATGGGTGTGTAAAATGATGTATGGGTGAATTTTCTATCACACACCAATTTTTTAAGGTGTTCGAGCTTTTTATGCCTCGGGGAGTGGCTTAAACAACATATTGTTCTTGGCTGCTGGTAACTGCAGTCACTTCCAAATGGGAATACATCGCTCTGTGGTAGAAAGAACTCTGTCTAAAACCTTGAATCAGATAACTTTAATAGCAGTAGTGCCCCATTTCAGGAAATTCCCGATGTGACATTAGATTCCATATTGCTGGCATATTTATACTAAAATAAAACTAATTGAAAGAATATGTTGGCTAAACCATGTTCACATTTGAAATCTATTAGTTCGGTTATTGAAGGGGTGTATATCCCAAGAGCATTTAAAATCATCCTGAGAATCTTTGTTTATTCTTTGCGGGTCAAGCTGATGCTTCATTTGAGAAACGGCAGGATACCCACACCAAATCTCTCATGCATAGTCAGATTCACAGTCTAGTTTTAAGCCATTAGACCAGTTTATGCCAGTATGTTATTAGCAGAAAAATACTTATAAAGGTTAACTTCATACAGCTTCTCTTTCACGTATCTGATTTTCAGAATTCAGCTAAAAAAACTGGATTCAGGATGGGCACCGTGTATTTAAAATAGAGTAATTAACATATTATTTTTCTGTATATAACTTCTCTGTAGGGAGTTGGCAGCCAGCTTTAACTTTTGGTCATATGTTTATTATCAGGTTATATGAATGAAGTAAATATTTCAGTCTTTATATCAACTTCCATGAGTGGAATAAAAAATGACCTCCATACGACATGCTTTCATATGTTCAGTAATAAAAACTAGACTGGTTTTGTGAGAATGCATATAGAAATAGGTCGTTCCCCCCCCCAAATTATATGTATGCGTACATCCTATGGATAATATGCCCTAACACAGCTCTGCGCATGGATGTTATTTGGCATCTGCTACACAGCTTATTCGTGAAAGGAGCAAAGATATTTAATATTAGGGTGAATTATGTGCATGGGATCGCGGGGATTTGGGACCGCTTGTCCCGCCGGCGCTGGTGGCCACGAGGGGACAGCGCGGCCAGCAGGGCCGGGGAGGGCTCCGGGCAAGGCAGGCAGAGGGTCTTTGGGTTTGTGTTTTTATATACAAGCAAACAAACCAACCCTGCTTGGTAGATATAGCTGAAAGGAGTAAGCAGAATCTTTTTCTTTAACTTGAATGTTTCATTTAATGAAGATTGTAAATGGAGGCATACCATGAGATGTGAGATGGAATTATGTATAGGTAATACTTTGTTGAAAATACTTGAAGATTTGAGGCAATTGCATTTGTTCAGGTTTTTAAGGAAAACCTTGTATTAACTTCAGTACTTACAGCAATGTAACAGACTCTAGATCTGTCTCAGTAAAAAAAAAAAAAATCTGGTTTGGAAAAAGAAAAAGAGTACTTTGTGTGGCACCTTGAAAATGAGATTCTCAAAGATCTGCGTTTAGACTTGACAAACTTCTCATTGATGCAGGCAGTAGTACTGTGCTGGGGTGCAGGGGGCAAGGGATTTGCCTGCTGTGCGGGGGATGTACCCAGATTTCTGCCTGCTGCCTTTGCTGCTCTCACTGCAAACTTCTCTTTCTCTCACCCTGGAGGTTGTGCCAGAGTTAAGAAAAGTGATACACGCTTGGCTTTAACAGCGGTACTTGTCTCATTAGGCAGAATGTTTTAAAACTATTTGAGAACTCCGAAAAGTGACTAATATTGTGAGAAACTGCCTTTTTCTCTACAGTTTGTAAAAGTAAATGTTTTGATCAATATTTATATAGAAATTTTTTTTTTGTTTATTTTTCAATATTTTGTTTTATACTCAACAGCAAAGAACATAACTGAGTTTTAATTTTGCAAGAAACATCTGCAATGAAACCTAATTCTTATTTTTTTATCGTCTGGTGGAACACCACCAGCTTTTGTGCAGTGATACAGGTGTCGGTTTCAGTTAGACCCTGAATTTCATATATGAATAATGGACACAAATAGAGAATACGACTTCGATTGAATAAATGGGGTCTGGGAGACTAACGTGTCATGTAGTCCTGTTCTTTAAGTTGTAAAATTTCCTCATATTACAAGCCTTCATTTTGCAGCTTTGTGCATTTTGTGTTGGGGTTCCAGCACAACCAGTAATCCAGACCTATGTACCCACTATAAATCAGCGTGTTTGCTGCTGACATCTCCTACCTGGCAGCTTTGGATATATCAAACCACACCTGAATAAAGCATCCTACAGTTTTTAATTACTGAGTCTTTTTCAGCTGTCACAGTCTTTTACATTTGCTACACACTTCCTCTCTTCTTGTAGTAGGGTGTAACATTGTGGGATAATGTTTTATTTTCTTTATTCTTCCGCGTATTGTTTGTATTTACCCTCTTGTTGCAACTACAGGCTGCTTCTGTAAGTTTCAAATTTGTAATCAGTCTGGAGTGACCTTGTCTTCTTTTCCTTCTCTCTACATCTCCCCTAACCATGTATAGCAAACCACCCTCGTATTGGCATGGTAACCTCTCTAAATGTCTCTTTTATAAATCTTTCATTCTCCTAAACGCTTCATAGTGAGGAAAATTGGCTTGCAAGCAACCTTGCCCTCACTGTGCTCAATAAGACACTGCATGTATGCATGCTGCCTCTGAATATCTTTACTAAACCAGCTCCAAATCGTATATTGCAGAACTTGCAAATCACTGGTTCATCTCCAGTTTGGATCCTTAATTGCTAAGATATGTAGCCCTTATAAATTGTGCAGAGAAACCTTGACAAGTAGAAATTGAAATAGATGTAAAGGCATTCCCTGATTCTGTAGCCTGTCACTGATCTAATTTGAACCCAATTGCTAACAGGGACTACTTCAAAAATTTATAAATGCTAGATAAGAACGCCACCGAATTAAATCAGAAGGGGAAGAAACTAAATGTTGCTTATCTTCTTGAAGGACTTGGAATCTTGTACAAGTTCGTTACAAAAGTGAATTTTCCATCAAGCAGATGTTTATTTTAATCCAGAAAAGTTTCTTTAGTAGACGTGTCCACCATTTGGAACAAAACCACTCCAAAGTGATTATGCCACCTTATTGCTTAGATATCCTCATATATTTCTTGTTATTCTAGTTGAGTACTACATTCAGACAGAGGTTGCCAATAAAGTTTATTGTAGGAGCTAAGTGTCAATATCTGTAGTACCCCCTGCCTAGGGTGCTTGTAATTAAAATGCCACAGATAGTCTGGGAGAAGCATGAAAATTTGATGGCAAATTGATTTCAGGTTCATCTTGAAATTTGTCCTCAGCTGGACTCAATACTGCTGGCAGACATTGGATGGCTTTTGTCAAAAGGGTTTGCTGGGATGAGACAGAGATGCCTTGATCTGAATATTAAATACAGCGCTCTGCTTATGACAGTTTGCTTACTGCTAACATGTTCCTTTTTTATATACATTTTATTCTGTGCGGAATGTTTAGGGCGGCATCACTGTGTTTTTCTTAAGAAAATATGTTGCTTGCAAATATTTTGGCACGCTAAAGAGCAGACTTACAATATGAGCTTCAAACCGAAACATACAGCTTCAAAACTTCTGAGTTCTGTAGATATTCCCAAGATTAAGCTGCGCTGCACAAAGAAAAGGAGTCTGATATAAGGTGATAGGTAAAATTTGTGTCAGTGATGGTGTTGGAGGAGGGAAATCCCTTGTAAAGTAATCTTTATTTAAAAGAAGGAACTCTTTTTTTTTCCTCAAATAGTTTCATTTATTGAGAAAATACTTGGAGCAAATATAAAATACCTTTTCTGCTGTCAGGTTAGAATCTTACAGTAAGTCCAGTATAGACCTTAATTTTCACAGATCTGTTCTTAACAGTAATCTTCTGCTCTAGTAGGTATTTGAAACAATCTCATGATAAGCACTGGTTATTTTAAAGTATTTTACAAAATCTGAACACTGATCTAAGTCCACAAAATAAAGAAAAAGGTTATTTATTTGAAATGTGTCCTGTGTTTCAGGAATGCAACTTTGTTTCATTAACATTATTCCAGAAGCAATTCTGATTCTTTTTAAAAGAACAATTTTGCATGTTCTTAAGGCCCCAGTATTAACTTAAAGCCTTTGCTTATATTTGCATTCTTCAAAACCAGACCAGCCAACACTTAAGGATGCATTTAAGTTCAGGTGCTGCCCACAGTGCAGCCAGAAAAGCGGGGTGCTTAGAGAAGGTTGTCCTCCAGAATGACTGGGGTAAGCCAGCTGGGTGGGCATGGCAGGCTCTGTGGGCTGCTGGGGTCTCTGTACACCTACATAGATGCAAACACAGCAGTGACAGTAATGCAGACATGACCGTAAGTTTTGTTTTTGCTTTTTGTTAACTCCCTGATAATGACACTCTCAGCTGAAGTGATAAGAAAGGGAAAATGGGAGTGGGAGAACCAGTGGGAAAGAAGTGAGAGGGAGAAATAGAACAGAATAAAAGTGGCTCCTGTTGATCTTCCACCTGTGGAAGAATTAAGTGAAGACTTATCATGACCTCCTGGCTAGGTCATTGCCATTTGAACCGCCACAGCACTTCACTAATTTTTGTAACATGTTCTTTTGTTCCTTCTTTTCACCTCTTTAATGTGCTAGTATGTGGACAAATACTCAAGTGGTATAAAACATTATTTAATATGACTTAAACATTGATCTCATCTCAGTATTTCTCTGTATCTAAATGATGCAACCTTTTGCAAAAGTAAAAAAAAGTGATTTTGGACTTAGCTGGAGGTCTTCTGGTACAGCTGCTATGGGAAATGAGCTAGCATCGTTATGAGGAAAATTAGACTTGGATAGTTTAAATTTAGCGTTTTACTTCATTTTGATTTTTGAAAAACCTGAACTGTTCACTCTAAGCATTTGATACGCCATTCTTCCTCTTCTCCTTCTCCTCCCTGCAGTATTTAAAACTAAAATAATAATCAACAATTGCAGTAGAGGGAGACTCTCTTAGGTGCCTGAGATCCAAACTGAAGTATCTGATCTCATTTCAAATGGTCAATTTATTTCCTCCTTTCCTGACACTGGTGAAATTGTGTTTTTATTTCCAGCTATGATAGATTTGTTCGCTTGGTAAATATTATATGGTACAGGAGTCTTTATTTTTTCATATAATCTTTGTTTACAAAGTCAATACAATCACTTGGAAAATATGTAGCAAACACCGCAGTATATTAGAATCTTGTGTATTGTGTTTGCTGTAGGTACAAATTCAATACAGCAACTCTCCAACAATTGACATGTCAAGTAATATATCAACCGTTGGTATATTACTTTTTGCTCATCCTATTACTACTTATCAAAACCAGCTCACCACCCACACTCCTCTTCTCATTAAGGACTATTGCTTCAGGATGCTGAGCAGACTCAAGTCTTGCTGCTCTTAAGATTCTGAGAAACCTTAGCAAAGATGTCATGCTTGTAACAGAACTGGATCCCAAATTATTGGTGCGAAGATCACACAGAGACAACACTGAATTTTTAATGAAGAAAATTGGTCTTCAAATTTTCTTGGAGGAAAATTAATTTAAATGAACAGTAAACAATTCCCATACAAAAATCATTTCCTACATAGAATAAATGTAACTGAAAGGGGACTTTTGCATATTTTGAAATAACTTTGCCGTTACTTCTGCCTGTATACTTTTCCTGCGTATGTGTGCTTAGCCTTTTCTTTGAATCCTGAATTATCTTGTGTACCATGCAGAATAGAAGAAAAATGGATTGCAAATTGGAGTAATGTCAAGTGACCTTCATTCTGCTCCTGACCCAGGCTTTGACCTGTTTGAGTGACTTTGTACAAATGAATTTGTACCTTAGTTTCTCAGTTTTACCTATATATGACTGGAAAGCAAGTCAAATGCACTTTTATGTTTTATAGAATGTTTTAAGATGCATAGCTGAAAAGTGTTGTGTGCTTAATATTACTGTCAGTTTTAACTGATATTTTTTTTAGCTATCTTTCCTACCTGCTTGTTCTAAATATTTGTCCACTATATTCATCATTTAGATAGTGATATTTATTTTTTTTCAAGGCACGAAGTTTTGTCAGGTGAACTAGTATATATACTGTGATGAAAACCAGTTTTATTTTATTTATTCTTTTTTTGACTGCTGACAGATTGTTTTATGGCTCCTTGCATTCAAAGAATTACAAAACACAAGTGCCAAGAGATGACATTTGTTCTTGAGCTTGGATGCAAGCCGTATTTCATCTTGTCCAATGTTACAGCACTTTTAGAATTCACTGTATTGTGAGACAAAAGAATGATACTAATATGACGTATATTTATTAGAGGTAAAAATACCCTTTTTTTTATATGTCATTGTCCTCCTTTCTTCTTCAGAACTGAGAGAGGAAGCGGTCTGGCAGTTCTCCTAGGGAAGCTAGAACATGTGCTTGCCACCAGGCTTGATTCGTGCCCATAGATTGATGGAATTTGACATTTTGAGTACTGAGTAGGTTTTCCTATCATCAGGCACAGCTGAACAATATTTGTTTGATGGCATGGTTTCTAGAAGTTGTTTCCTATTATTGGTGGCTTTATTGTATTAAAATTAGTTTATTGGTTGATCCAGGTTGAGACACTTGCACCACCACCAAAGACCATGATTTTGCAATATTTATTTCTCTAGAAGTTATTTATCATAACTATTTTTTCCAAGTCAGTCAAGAGTATTTGAATCAAAACTTTAGAAGGAAACATGGTGATTTAATATTATATTTAAGGATATTTAGGTTCTTTTTCAAGCTGTCACAGCTTTCCCATGCATCTTTCAATTGCCTCTCTGTTGTTCATTCTAATTCCTCCCTCCTTTTTCAAATCCTGTGAAAAAATAGGAACAAAAATACTTTGAGACAGGATGGGATGGATGTTTAATAACTGGCAGAATGAACAGTTAATTATTTACTGCTTTATTACTGTGATTCACTGATACAAGGACATGAAACTAATAATTTGGAAAGATCACCTCTATCTGGCTCTACATTGGATACTGAGCAATAGCAAGGATCAAAAGTGTTTACAAAAGATTTTTTTCAGTTATGTGCTGTTATCCCCAATAAATCTTTGCATACATCCTTGTAATCACACTTGTGATTTTTTTCTACAGAACAGCAATAATTAAGCTATCCAGTGCTATTTGAATACAATCTCATTACTCAGTATACAAAGTCATTACTATCTTTGAGCCCCTCCCTGCCTTCAAGAGCTATTACATGACCTCCAGATCTCTTTTAGACTCCATGTATTACCATTAGAAGACATCCACACTGGGAAATCACTGTGTTCCTGTTTTTGATTAATATTTTATCAGCCACGAGAGGAAATGGTATCCTTTAGCAACTCTAATAAGTAATTGAGCAGATGAGATGCCCCTGCTACTTTGAAAAAGTGGTATGTAGAGGCTGTAAAAGAACAGCTTTAGATATGACTTAAGATACTAAATGGAAAAAAAACCCAGAAGGTGCTGTCTACAGTGAACAATCAGTAACAATATCAGCAGAAAACAAATAGTAATAATGTCATTGTTAACAATAGGTTGTCAAAAACATGGTAGAAGTGTATCTTATTCAAATTGGTGTTCAGAATATATTTTCACAGAAGTGATTGATCCAATGACTTTAAATGAATTTTAAAGGGAGTCAATGAAAACCACATACAATAGACAGTGAAAACTGATAGTTGGTAAATAAAGAAGTTGTTTAAAGGCTTTTGCGGCTGCTAGTTGAAAACATCAGTCATTATACTCTCAACAAATATTTAGGACTAGCATTTTAAATGCTTATTAGCTACTCTAGAGTTACGTATTATCAACTGAAGGAAACTGTTAGTGGTATGAGCAGTTGTCTTTTCAGTAAATGATGCACTTGCCAAATCTCTTGGCATACCTGTCTGTTTTGCTAGCTCAGACAGAAAAGTCTTCATTTAATGTTTTATTTCATTTTACTATATTTTCCTG
>VYZW01046087.1:9947-20336 GCA_013401315.1 Balaeniceps rex
GCAAACTTGCTGAGGGTACACTCTGCCCCATCATCCAGATCGTTAATGAAGATGTTGAACAGGACTGGACCCAGGATTGACCCCTGGGGTACACTGCTAGTTGCTGGTGTCCAACTAGACTTTGTGCCACTGATCACCACCCTCTGGGCCCAGCCATTCAGCCAGTTTTCAATCCACCTCGCTGTCTGCTCATCCAGCCCATACAGCTTCTCTAAGAGGATCTTATGGGAGACAGTGTCAAAGGCCTTCCTGAAGTCAAGCTAGTCAATATCCACTGCTCTGCCCTCATCCACCAGGCCAGTCATTTCATCACAGAAGTTGATCAAGTTGGTCAAGCATGACTTCCCCTTGGTGAAGCCATGCTGACTAATCCTGATGTTTTTTTTGTCCTTCATGTGCCTGGAAATGGTTTCCAGGATTAGCTGCTCCATCACCTTCAAAGGGATGGAGGTGAGGCTGACCAGCCCGTAGTTCCCAGGGTCTTCCTTCTTGCCCTCCTTGAAGATAGCAGTGACATTTGTTTTCCTGCAGTCCTCAGGTACTTACCCCAGTCGCCATGATTGATCAAAGATTATCAAGAGCGGTCTCGCAATGACATCAGCCAGGTCCCTCAGCTCTCGTGGGTGCATCCCATCAGGTCCTATGGACTTATGTATGTCCATTTTGCTTAAGTATTCTCTGACCTGATCTTCTTCCACCAAGTGTATGTCTTCCTTGCTCCAGATTTTCCCCTGGTCTCTGGGAAATGGGATTCCTGAAGTCCGATCTTGCTGTTAAAGACTGAGGGAAAGAAGGCATTCAGTATCTCTGCCTTTCCCATGTCCTTTGTCACTAGGTTCCCTGCCCCATTCAGCAGTGGGCCCACATTTTCCCTAGTCTTCCTTTTGCCACTTAGGTTCTTCCAGAAGCCCTTCTTGTTGCCTTTGACATCCCTTGCCAGATTCGATTCCATTTGGACTTTGGCTTTCCTAACCTCATCCCTGGATGCTCAGACAATGTCTCTGTATTCCTCCCAAGGTACCTGTCTCTGCTTTCACCTCTCTGGGAAATGGGATTCCTGAAGTCCGATCTTGCTGTTAAAGACTGAGGGAAAGAAGGCATTCAGTATCTCTGCCTTTCCCATGTCCTTTGTCACTAGGTTCCCTGCCCCATTCAGCAGTGGGCCCACATTTTCCCTAGTCTTCCTTTTGCCACTTAGGTTCTTCCAGAAGCCCTTCTTGTTGCCTTTGACATCCCTTGCCAGATTCGATTCCATTTGGACTTTGGCTTTCCTAACCTCATCCCTGGATGCTCAGACAATGTCTCTGTATTCCTCCCAAGGTACCTGTCTCTGCTTTCACCTCTCTGGGAAATGGGATTCCTGAAGTCCGATCTTGCTGTTAAAGACTGAGGGAAAGAAGGCATTCAGTATCTCTGCCTTTCCCATGTCCTTTGTCACTAGGTTCCCTGCCCCATTCAGCAGTGGGCCCACATTTTCCCTAGTCTTCCTTTTGCCAC
Source organism: Balaeniceps rex (assembly GCA_013401315.1). NCBI lineage: Eukaryota > Metazoa > Chordata > Aves > Pelecaniformes > Balaenicipitidae > Balaeniceps > Balaeniceps rex. The sequence goes on from VYZW01046087.1 coordinate 11,445, forward strand.
TTAGGTTCTTCCAGAAGCCCTTCTTGTTGCCTTTGACATCCCTTGCCAGATTCGATTCCATTTGGACTTTGGCTTTCCTAACCTCATCCCTGGATGCTCAGACAATGTCTCTGTATTCCTCCCAAGGTACCTGTCTCTGCTTTCACCTCTCTGGGAAATGGGATTCCTGAAGTCCGATCTTGCTGTTAAAGACTGAGGGAAAGAAGGCATTCAGTATCTCTGCCTTTCCCATGTCCTTTGTCACTAGGTTCCCTGCCCCATTCAGCAGTGGGCCCACATTTTCCCTAGTCTTCCTTTTGCCACTTAGGTTCTTCCAGAAGCCCTTCTTGTTGCCTTTGACATCCCTTGCCAGATTCGATTCCATTTGGACTTTGGCTTTCCTAACCTCATCCCTGGATGCTCAGACAATGTCTCTGTATTCCTCCCAAGGTACCTGTCTCTGCTTTCACCTCTCTGGGAAATGGGATTCCTGAAGTCCGATCTTGCTGTTAAAGACTGAGGGAAAGAAGGCATTCAGTATCTCTGCCTTTCCCATGTCCTTTGTCACTAGGTTCCCTGCCCCATTCAGCAGTGGGCCCACATTTTCCCTAGTCTTCCTTTTGCCACTTAGGTTCTTCCAGAAGCCCTTCTTGTTGCCTTTGACATCCCTTGCCAGATTCGATTCCATTTGGACTTTGGCTTTCCTAACCTCATCCCTGGATGCTCAGACAATGTCTCTGTATTCCTCCCAAGGTACCTGTCTCTGCTTTCACCTCTCTGGGAAATGGGATTCCTGAAGTCCGATCTTGCTGTTAAAGACTGAGGGAAAGAAGGCATTCAGTATCTCTGCCTTTCCCATGTCCTTTGTCACTAGGTTCCCTGCCCCATTCAGCAGTGGGCCCACATTTTCCCTAGTCTTCCTTTTGCCACTTAGGTTCTTCCAGAAGCCCTTCTTGTTGCCTTTGACATCCCTTGCCAGATTCGATTCCATTTGGACTTTGGCTTTCCTAACCTCATCCCTGGATGCTCAGACAATGTCTCTGTATTCCTCCCAAGGTACCTGTCTCTGCTTTCACCTCTCTGGGAAATGGGATTCCTGAAGTCCGATCTTGCTGTTAAAGACTGAGGGAAAGAAGGCATTCAGTATCTCTGCCTTTCCCATGTCCTTTGTCACTAGGTTCCCTGCCCCATTCAGCAGTGGGCCCACATTTTCCCTAGTCTTCCTTTTGCCACTTAGGTTCTTCCAGAAGCCCTTCTTGTTGCCTTTGACATCCCTTGCCAGATTCGATTCCATTTGGACTTTGGCTTTCCTAACCTCATCCCTGGATGCTCAGACAATGTCTCTGTATTCCTCCCAAGGTACCTGTCTCTGCTTTCACCTTCTGTATACTTTGTGTTTGAGTTTTGTCAGGAGCTCCTTGTTCATCCATACAGGCCTCCTGGAATTTTTGCCTGACTCCATATTCATTGGGATGGAGCTCTCTTGAGCTTGTAGGAAGCGATCCTTCAGTATCAACCAACTTTCTTGGTCCCTGTTTCCCTCCAGACCCCGGGATAATGCCATGGGACTCTACCAAGCAGATCCCTGAAGAGACCAAAGTCTGCTCTCTTGAAGTCCAGTCTTGTGATCTTGTTTTTTACCCTCCTCTCAGTGTCCTGAACTCCACCATCTCATGGTCACTGCAGCCAAGGCTGCCTTTGACCTTCACATCCCCCATGAGCCCATCCTTGTTGGCAAGTATGGGGTCCAGGAGACCACCTGTCCTCATTGGCTCCTCTACCACTTGGATGAGGAAGTTGGTTTTGATGCTCTCCAGAAACTGCATGGATTGCTTATGCCCTGTTGTGTTGTCCCTCCAGCAGATACTGGGGTAAGTTGCAAGAATTTTCATAAAAGATGTAGGTGGATAAGCGAAAGAAAAAGCTATGCTTACTGTATTTACGCTAAGGTTCTATCAAAGGCTGTTTCTCCCTAATACACCTCACTTCTGTTTCCTTTCTGGCAAAATGGCAGCTCGGTTTTCAAGACTGTTGTCTTCCTCTTGTATTGTGGATCTTAGCTTTTAAGCTAATTTCCCCTTTCCAGTTTTCTCAGGGTTCTAAATTGCTTTAATGTCTCATCCTGAAACTACTTTTATTGTTCCCTTAAGCAGGAGAAAGTCTGGCCATCCTCTTATTTAGAATACAAATGTTTTCCCTTCTGTAAGTACATAAATAACTATTAATTTAAGCCACCTCTCTTCCACTTGACTGCTTAGTTAGCATCTCTAAAGTTGTCAGAGTCAAATACTCTCTGACCAAGTTCTTTTAGATATTCCACACGAGGAAGGTTTAATGCTTAATATAAAATTTACTTATTTGAAGATATTTGATGTTACGTGGGATTTTGATTTAGCAGAGGGATACAGCAATATACTGAAATCACAATGCAAGCATAATATAGCAATTATATTAGATGTATTATATTATAGCAAAATAATAATATAGCAATCAACATACAGTTGAATCGCAATACAAATGTGATTCCCATTACCGATCTCTCTATTCTCACCGTCACAACACTGGGTGTCCCCAGTTGCCTGGAAGGAATACATGAGTTAGCTCAAGCCCGTTGCTCTCCTCAAAGTTCATTTTATTAGTTGTCCAGTTTTTCTATTTTATGTTGGGCTGAGGCACATATACACTCCCCCCCCATGCTAGTCTGGCTATCTCAGGAAGCCATTACTCTCTACTAATTATCTCAGGGAAGGCTGTTTATACAACCTGATGACCCACTGGTACAGCCCTAGAGCTAAAACAAAGGCTACCCTCCAGTCCCCCTNCTCTGGGAAATGGGATTCCTGAAGTCCGATCTTGCTGTTAAAGACTGAGGGAAAGAAGGCATTCAGTATCTCTGCCTTTCCCATGTCCTTTGTCACTAGGTTCCCTGCCCCATTCAGCAGTGGGCCCACATTTTCCCTAGTCTTCCTTTTGCCACTTAGGTTCTTCCAGAAGCCCTTCTTGTTGCCTTTGACATCCCTTGCCAGATTCGATTCCATTTGGACTTTGGCTTTCCTAACCTCATCCCTGGATGCTCAGACAATGTCTCTGTATTCCTCCCAAGGTACCTGTCTCTGCTTTCACCTTCTGTATACTTTGTGTTTGAGTTTTGTCAGGAGCTCCTTGTTCATCCATACAGGCCTCCTGGAATTTTTGCCTGACTCCATATTCATTGGGATGGAGCTCTCTTGAGCTTGTAGGAAGCGATCCTTCAGTATCAACCAACTTTCTTGGTCCCTGTTTCCCTCCAGACCCCGGGATAATGCCATGGGACTCTACCAAGCAGATCCCTGAAGAGACCAAAGTCTGCTCTCTTGAAGTCCAGTCTTGTGATCTTGTTTTTTACCCTCCTCTCAGTGTCCTGAACTCCACCATCTCATGGTCACTGCAGCCAAGGCTGCCTTTGACCTTCACATCCCCCATGAGCCCATCCTTGTTGGCAAGTATGGGGTCCAGGAGACCACCTGTCCTCATTGGCTCCTCTACCACTTGGATGAGGAAGTTGGTTTTGATGCTCTCCAGAAACTGCATGGATTGCTTATGCCCTGTTGTGTTGTCCCTCCAGCAGATACTGGGGTAAGTTGCAAGAATTTTCATAAAAGATGTAGGGGGATAAGCGAAAGAAAAAGCTATGCTTACTGTATTTACGCTAAGGTTCTATCAAAGGCTGTTTCTCCCTAATACACCTCACTTCTGTTTCCTTTCTGGCAAAATGGCAGCTCGGTTTTCAAGACTGTTGTCTTCCTCTTGTATTGTGGATCTTAGCTTTTAAGCTAATTTCCCCTTTCCAGTTTTCTCAGGGTTCTAAATTGCTTTAATGTCTCATCCTGAAACTACTTTTATTGTTCCCTTAAGCAGGAGAAAGTCTGGCCATCCTCTTATTTAGAATACAAATGTTTTCCCTTCTGTAAGTACATAAATAACTATTAATTTAAGCCACCTCTCTTCCACTTGACTGCTTAGTTAGCATCTCTAAAGTTGTCAGAGTCAAATACTCTCTGACCAAGTTCTTTTAGATATTCCACACGAGGAAGGTTTAATGCTTAATATAAAATTTACTTATTTGAAGATATTTGATGTTACGTGGGATTTTGATTTAGCAGAGGGATACAGCAATATACTGAAATCACAATGCAAGCATAATATAGCAATTATATTAGATGTATTATATTATAGCAAAATAATAATATAGCAATCAACATACAGTTGAATCGCAATACAAATGTGATTCCCATTACCGATCTCTCTATTCTCACCGTCACAACACTGGGTGTCCCCAGTTGCCTGGAAGGAATACATGAGTTAGCTCAAGCCCGTTGCTCTCCTCAAAGTTCATTTTATTAGTTGTCCAGTTTTTCTATTTTATGTTGGGCTGAGGCACATATACACTCCCCCCCCATGCTAGTCTGGCTATCTCAGGAAGCCATTACTCTCTACTAATTATCTCAGGGAAGGCTGTTTATACAACCTGATGACCCACTGGTACAGCCCTAGAGCTAAAACAAAGGCTACCCTCCAGTCCCCCTTGTGTTGAGATAAGTTCAGCTTTCTTTACAATAATTGGCAATCATTCCNTAGGTTCCCTGCCCCATTCAGCAGTGGGCCCACATTTTCCCTAGTCTTCCTTTTGCCACTTAGGTTCTTCCAGAAGCCCTTCTTGTTGCCTTTGACATCCCTTGCCAGATTCGATTCCATTTGGACTTTGGCTTTCCTAACCTCATCCCTGGATGCTCAGACAATGTCTCTGTATTCCTCCCAAGGTACCTGTCTCTGCTTTCCGCTTCTGTATACTTTGTGTTTGAGTTTTGTCAGGAGCTCCTTGTTCATCCATACAGGCCTCCTGGAATTTTTGCCTGACTCCATATTCATTGGGATGGAGCTCTCTTGAGCTTGTAGGAAGCGATCCTTCAGTATCAACCAACTTTCTTGGTCCCTGTTTCCCTCCAGACCCCGGGATAATGCCATGGGACTCTACCAAGCAGATCCCTGAAGAGACCAAAGTCTGCTCTCTTGAAGTCCAGTCTTGTGATCTTGTTTTTTACCCTCCTCTCAGTGTCCTGAACTCCACCATCTCATGGTCACTGCAGCCAAGGCTGCCTTTGACCTTCACATCCCCCATGAGCCCATCCTTGTTGGCAAGTATGGGGTCCAGGAGACCACCTGTCCTCATTGGCTCCTCTACCACTTGGATGAGGAAGTTGGTTTTGATGCTCTCCAGAAACTGCATGGATTGCTTATGCCCTGTTGTGTTGTCCCTCCAGCAGATACTGGGGTAAGTTGCAAGAATTTTCATAAAAGATGTAGGTGGATAAGCGAAAGAAAAAGCTATGCTTACTGTATTTACGCTAAGGTTCTATCAAAGGCTGTTTCTCCCTAATACACCTCACTTCTGTTTCCTTTCTGGCAAAATGGCAGCTCGGTTTTCAAGACTGTTGTCTTCCTCTTGTATTGTGGATCTTAGCTTTTAAGCTAATTTCCCCTTTCCAGTTTTCTCAGGGTTCTAAATTGCTTTAATGTCTCATCCTGAAACTACTTTTATTGTTCCCTTAAGCAGGAGAAAGTCTGGCCATCCTCTTATTTAGAATACAAATGTTTTCCCTTCTGTAAGTACATAAATAACTATTAATTTAAGCCACCTCTCTTCCACTTGACTGCTTAGTTAGCATCTCTAAAGTTGTCAGAGTCAAATACTCTCTGACCAAGTTCTTTTAGATATTCCACACGAGGAAGGTTTAATGCTTAATATAAAATTTACTTATTTGAAGATATTTGATGTTACGTGGGATTTTGATTTAGCAGAGGGATACAGCAATATACTGAAATCACAATGCAAGCATAATATAGCAATTATATTAGATGTATTATATTATAGCAAAATAATAATATAGCAATCAACATACAGTTGAATCGCAATACAAATGTGATTCCCATTACCGATCTCTCTATTCTCACCGTCACAACACTGGGTGTCCCCAGTTGCCTGGAAGGAATACATGAGTTAGCTCAAGCCCGTTGCTCTCCTCAAAGTTCATTTTATTAGTTGTCCAGTTTTTCTATTTTATGTTGGGCTGAGGCACATATACACTCCCCCCCCATGCTAGTCTGGCTATCTCAGGAAGCCATTACTCTCTACTAATTATCTCAGGGAAGGCTGTTTATACAACCTGATGACCCACTGGTACAGCCCTAGAGCTAAAACAAAGGCTACCCTCCAGTCCCCCTTGTGTTGAGATAAGTTCAGCTTTCTTTACAATAATTGGCAATCATTCCTTACATTCTTCCCTGAGCTCAGCATTCTTGCAGTGTTAGGTTTACAGTTGGACTTGATGATCTTAAAGGTCTTTTCCAACCTAAATGATTCTATGATTCCTCTGATCCTTCTTCCACCGTGGGGGTGTGTTGGTTGGTCACAGAAGTGTAAATTACTCATTCTTTATTTTGGTAGCTGCTTGGCATTTATTAGTGAGGAATGTATCTTTCCCTGAACTTTACATATTCTGTCAGTCTAAACATTAAAAACATATGAGATACAGACATCTAAACAGTCTAGTTATATGTAGTTTGATTATTTACTCACTCCTCTTCTAAATTACTTTGAGGTGGCTGATTCCCAACATCTTCCTCTTAGACAAATCATAACAATGATATGCATGACATTTGGAAAAAAAAAAAAAAGGTCATGGTACCTGGCTGGGATGCATATGATATTGGACAAGTCACAAATTCTGACTCAGTCTAAACATCAGAATTTGACATTCTAACCACCCAATCCTCTTACAGCATGCTTCCAATACAGGTCACATCTATACATAGAAAAGGAAGAGAAAATGTGGAGAGGATTTATTGTATTCTTAGTTCTGTGCTTTCTCGAGACCTCATATGGAAATTCTGTGAAATGAGGGTGCTGTAGAAAGGCAGGACAAGGAGTCAAAGTCATGGAAAAAGACAACCCATACTTGGATCCTGTTCTTCTATTGCCTGAATAATTCAGGAACAAAGGGAGAAAAGCACTTGGAGAGTAGACAGTTCTTTTGGGAGGTAATGGGGAAGAAAAAAATGGCCATCACAGGCAAAAAACATGTTGCAGTGTTCCAGTGAGCTTTGATTTATGTTTGAATAGACTTTTTTTTCTATAATGTGTTCTTGAGTTTGCTGGCCTGAGACTTGAAAGGTAATTACAAATTTCAGCCTCATCTGTAGCACCTGCTCAGCTTGTGGGAAAGATACTACTACTGATCTCATGTTCTGTGTGACTTTCTTGAGCTTAAATAGTAACACATCTGAATGCTCTTATTTTCAGAGTACATACAGACCATAATGATGATGGAAGAATCAGTTCAACATGTTGTCATGACAGCCATTCAGGAGGTATGTTAGAGTGTCTATAGTCTGTAGAAATTAAGCCTTTCATTATTGCAAAAAACCATACTTTTTTCCACTGTGATGAAAAAGGGGCAGATAGTTTGCAATTTTAGAAGAAACATTTTCCTCTTTTGAGTTAGAAAAACAAATCAAGCAAGCCTTCTTCATGTCAAAGAACTTTGGTTGCATGCCCCACTTCTCTAGAAGTTTAAATCTTCTCAACTGTGCTGGGTTGACCTTGGCTAGCCTCCAGGTGCCCACCAAGCTGCTCTATCACTCCCCCTCCTCAACAGGACAGGGGGAGAAAATACAATGGAAAAGCTCATGGGTCAAGATAAGGACAGGGAGATCATTTACCAGTTACTGTCATGGGTAAAACAGACTTGATTTGGGGAAAGTAATTTAATTTATTGCCAATTAAAAAGAGAGTAGGGTAATGAGAAATAAGAACAAATCTAAAAACACCTTCCCCCCACCCCTCCCTTCTTCCTAGACTCAACTTCACTCCCAATTTTCTCTACCTCCTCCACCCAAGCGGCACAGGGGGACAGGGAATGGGGGTTGCAGTCAGGTCATAACACTTCATCTCTGCCGCTCCTTCCTCCTCACGCTCTTGCCCGGCTCTAGTGTGGGGTCCCACCCACACTATACAGTCCTCCACGAACTTCTCCAATGTAGGTCCTTCCCACAGGATGCAGTTCTTCAAGAGCTCCTCCAGCATGGGTCCTTTCCACAGGGTGCAGTCCTTCAGGAATGGACTGCTCCAGTGTGGGTCCCCCATGGGCCACAGGTCCTGCCAGAAAAACCTGCTCCTGCGTGGGCTCCTCTCCACAGGCCACATGTCCTGCCAGGAGCCTGCTCCTGCATGGGCTCTCCACAGGCTGCATTTTCCTTCAGGGCACATCTACCTGCTCTGGTGTGGGGTCCTCCACAGGCTGCAGTATGGACATCTGCTCTGATGTGGACCTCCATGGGCTGCAGGGGGACAACCTGCGTCACCATGGTCTTCACCACAGGCTGCAGGGGAATCTCTGCTTTGGTGCCTGGAGCACCTCCTCCCTGCTCCTTCTTCACTGACCTTGGTGTCTGCATAGTTGTTCCTCTCACATATTCTCACTCTTCTCCCTCATCTGCTGTTGCGCAGCTTTTTTAACCCTTTCTTAAATGTGCTATCACAGAGGTGCTACCATCATCGCTGATTGGCTCAGCTTTGACCAGCGGTGGGTCTGTCTTGTAGCCAGCTGGAACTGGCTCTGTCCGACATGGGGACAGCTTCTGGTGTATTCTCACAGAAGTCACCCCTACAGCCCCCCCGCTACCAAAACCTTGCCATGTAAACCCAATACACTGACTTAAAGAATGTTTTGATAATGGGCTCCCCTTCCTTTACCTTTCCTGCTGTGTAGCTCCTGAAGTGCTACTTCTCCATACTGCTTTTATATAAGCAACCAAATGCTGTAGAATTTTTTCATAGAATCATAGGATATCTCGAGTTGGAAGGGACCCATAAGG
>VYZW01046089.1:0-29929 GCA_013401315.1 Balaeniceps rex
CCTCTACAGGTCCCTTCCAACCCAAAGCATTCCATGATCCTATGGCTGCCACCCTTCCCAGGGCGAGTTCACATGGGTGGGCTGAGCAGAGCTGCTGGAGCCTTCCCCATCCAGGGTCTTCCTCCCCAGGTGAGGGGAGCAGTTATTCCAGGGGCGGCCACAAGGCCCACGGGCGGCACAGCTTACCTCTCCTTAGGTTTGTTCCCGAGCCCAAGCCATTACAATCACAGTCAACCAGGGAGAGAAATTATCTGCTGAACACGTTTGAAGCAAAGCTTTCCCAGCAGGCTGCTTCTGTACTGAAGTTTAAATGTAAACGCATCACCATAGCTGAAATGCTTAAAGATGATTTACTTAAAAAAGAGAGAGAGCAGGAGAGAGAGAAGCTGATAAGAAAATATATCCCCAATTACCACCCCTCCTCTTCCCGATTTGTAACTGCTCCTAATAAACTTTCATGGTCTATGTAAAATGCTTTAGCGCAGTGACAAATTTCTGCTGGAATTTGAGATGTCTTGTTCAGAGTAATAGCTATCTCACACAGGTGCCCAGCTGCTATTGTAAAATCAGTAAGCATTTAATTGAAACAAATGACTATAATAATAGTACATTATCCCTGCAGGCTCATAGCCATAACAGTTTTAATTATTGAGTTAAGAGTCAAACTAATTTATCCTTTAAAGTAACAGCCACATCTTTGGTTCCACCGATCATCCTATTACGAATACGAGGGGAACAGTAGGAAAGGATTTTAAAAGGCAGCAATTTATTTTTGTAGGGGGGTGGGGGGGCATTTATCATACGGCAGAGGCTTTCTATATGCAGTGGGGTTCCCAGCCATGGCTGTCACCCCCCGGGACGAGCCTCCCTCCTGGAGGCTCCGGTCCCCAGAGGGACCAAGCACCCCCTTGCCAGCTCCTGGGGATGTGTAACCCCCATCAGGCTGCCGTGGGGTGGCTTTGCTGGCCTGGCAGCAGCAGCACAGGAGCCCACGGGAACTGGTGGTGCTGGCTTTGGGGGCTTGGGCACATGCAAAATTTTTTGGAACTATATTGAAATTGCAGTTTTTACTTCATCAAACACAGCGAAAGAAAGGTTTTACAGACTCAAGTTTGCAAACATGATCCGAAGGAGCCTGTCTGAATTCAGAGCCAGGCAGCAAAGAGAAAGAATCCACATTCACGATTTAAAAAGAGTATTTCTGAGACACAGACATGCCCTAGGGCAGATCTGAAGGCACAGCTTTCCCAGGCCCTGGGTTTCATGAGCTCACTTTCGTCCCGGTGGCTGTGACACAGGGGATCTAACGCATCGCGTGAGCCCGCTGGGCACGACACGGGAACCGCAGGTGGAGGGGACGGAGGGGCAGAGAAGGGCTGGCTGCAAGGAGGCAGCGGAGGAGGGCAGGCGCTGCCCAAAACCCTCCCTGCCAGGTGTGGTTCAAGAGCTGCCCATGAGGATGGATTCACTTGCTAAACCGCCCAGCGGCTGGGCCCTGGAGCAAGCCCCACGAGCAGCCCGCAGGACCGGCCCATGCTGCCAGCCCCCGGAGCTCCGCACCCCAGCGCTTGCCAGGCTGGAGGGCCCTCACCAGGCTGTCCTTCACCAGAGCGCTTGCAGATCATAATCAAACCCCTCCTGCTTCGGCCAGAGACACAGAGTGGTCCTCTGCGCTCCAAGTTTCCCACCCTGCTCATTGCTATGGATGCTTTTTGGACTTCGCCATCAGCCAGCACCACCCCCCGAAGCATAGCTGTTCCCGCATCTCACATCCCTTTTCCTGAGCCACCATCAAGAGTTCTCATCTTGAAAGATTTTTTTTTGCTCCTGCTGGCGGGACAATATTGGTTCTCCAAATGCATATTCATTACTGGTGATCAGTTTACCAGGCCGTGCTAAAACCTCTGCATCTCTATCTGCTGCTGCTTCCCTGCTCACTGCATCACCTACAAACGTCACTGGCAATTATTTAATGCTCTCTTTGGCAAAAATATGACAAACTCCAGGAAGACAGAGTGACGAGCCGATCCACCAAACTTGTGTAACATTGCTTTTGTGTTGTTTGACTTTCTCAATACACTTTGTGCTTCCAAGTCAAATGTCTTGCAGGTATCTAAGTGTGTTATGTTAACACTGTTACCTTTACCACCCAAACCTGTAATCTCATCAAAAAAGATATCAAGTTAGTTAGACAAGATTTGTTTTCCATCAGCCCATGTTGATTGGCATTAATTATATTACTGTCCCTTAATTCTTTATTAATTGAGGCCTGGATCTGCCACTCCATTATTTTGCTGAGGATTGATGACAGACTGACAGGTCTGTAATTACCTGGGCTGTTCCGTTTCCCTTTTTAAATATTTGCACATTAGCTCTTTTCTAGTCCTCCAGAGCTTCCCAATATTCCAAGAATTACTAAATACCAGCATCAGCAGTACCGAGAGCTCCGCAGTCAGTTATGTCAAGCCATGCGCAGACAGGCTAGCTCAGCCTAATGACTTAAAGAGGATTTGAGCAGACATACATGAGAAAGGAAAGTTTTACGGTCTGCTTTAAATGCTACGTAATTTGAAATCCCGACCTTTCTAATTAATATTGGCAGTTTCAAATGCAATGTTTTCAAACACGAAGCTTCACCGTAAAGCCACACAGCTGACCCCAGGCAAGGCTCCCAGGGCTTCTCCCAGTTCAGCTGTGTTTGTCTCCTCACCCGTAGGGTTTTTTTTTTGATCTCCTTCTGGCACTACATAAATAGCTCCATGTCTTTTCCAGCCTCGAGCACCTCTGCATGTTTTTTCCCCCCAAAGAGAAGTTCCCTGCAGCTTGCAGCCCCCGGGTGCCTGGCGGGCAGGGGAGGGCAGGACCGAGGGCTGGTTTCGGAAAGCGCCTGCCTGACAGGCTGTGATCCTGTGTTACCATAGCCTGCTATTACGGGGGAAAGAATCCTCCGAACACAATTAACGCTTCATCACGAAGATAAAGCACTGCAACCTCTGGGTGAGAACGGCGGTGTGAAACGGGATAGAGATGGTGCTTGGCAAACAGGAAATATTTGTCATTAATATTCTCATTGCTCCCGGTGCTGGAAGGGCACGGCCAAAAGGAACAGACCAAGTCGGTACGGCATGAACTGAATCTTGTTATTTTCCTATGACACAACCCCCACCATGGGCATCTGCCAATAACAGCATTACTGTGGACTTGCACAGCAGAGGTGTCCACAAAGGTCCCAAATCCAGTAACGCCCAACCCCAAGGAGCGCCAACCACGTAGGAGTCCTGCTTCAATGTGTGCTTCCCTCTCTCTTGGGCTAGTGGAGTTATTACACAGATTGCAACAGGTTATGGTTTTAAAGCACCTTGAGATGTCAAAAGACAAACCCAAGCTAGCTGGACCTCCAGACCTGCCCTCCATCTCAGCACCGCTGCAGACCTGCACCCCTCGCTGGGATGTTGCTTCTTAAGGCAAAGACCAAATATTGTAAGGTCTTGGCCCATGCTGAGTCCCAAATCCCACCAGCTGTGTGACGATGGAGAAACAACACAGCTGAGATGGGGACCTGGACTGCACATGGGACATTTCCTATAGCTGACCTCCTGCAGCCCCGCCTCGCCTGCACTACAGAGACCCCAGGGCTGACCTGGGCTTCCTTCATGCTCCTGAGCCACCTCATCACCAGTGGACAGGTGACACTGTCCCTGTACACCAGTGTCACACAGTGTCCCTTTGACTTGAGGGAGGGATAAACCCTGCTGCTTGCATTGGAGGTGCTTGGGAATAACTTGATGGGATGGATACTGCAGGAGAACTGCAGAAGCAACCAAGACTGGTGGCAGGACTGCTCCTGGGCACGAGGAGCTCAGACTTCTCTCCTCCCGTAAGACACAGCTCCTCCGAGGTGGGTTCCCAACCGTCCTGCTCCCTTCACCGCAGGGCGATGTGCTGCCGTGGGGACGCACCAGGCAGGAGGTCTAAACCATCCAATCCCAAATGATCCTTCGCTGGTTGCCGGAGCTGGGCACCACGATGTGACAACGCTACACAAAATGCCTTAATTCCCCTCCACTGACTTTTTTACAGGTATTTTGCCTCTTCACCGGGAGCAGCATTGTGTCCTAGAAGGCAGCAAAGCAACCGTGGTGACTATTCCCATGGGGAGCAGGGGAGAGCCGGCACGCGTCCCTCTCCAAACTCACTCTCCCAAGGTCAGGGATGAGCAAAATGGTCCAGCAAAATGCAAACAAAATCCTGGACCGTGCATCTATCCGGAGGAGGAGCGACTGCCCCCGGCCACTGGGAAGCAGCCGGGCCACGTGTGCGCTCCATCGGTGTTCTGCAGCTCTCAGCTGGAGAACAGTCTGTAAATACTGTATTCAATAAACTTCATTTTTTTTTAAGTACATTATTTTACGGATAAAGAACAAGGCTGATAATTCAGTGAACATGTTTGCAAATAATCTATTCCATTAATTTCCAGCATGTTTTCTGAATGCATTATTTAGCGATTTTGTAAAAACCGTTTGTAGACGAAGGCAATTGCCGCTCATCCAGGCATAACACCATCGCGTCCCAAAAGCTGGGGCCAGAACTCCCCTGTAACAGACAGTGGGAGGTAATTAAACAGCACCAGACCCTGAGCCCCCCGCCAACCCATGGAGGGTACAAAACTTAATAAAATTGTCACATCCCCTTCATGTGTGTTGGCAAGAGGAGGAAAGCCAGTGAGAACCAGCTACGTACGGGAAAAGAAGCCAAGGGGGTAGGTGAGAAGTACCTGAAGGTGTGCAGGGGTAGGGACCGAGGGGGCCGAAGCGGTCCTGGGAGCGGGGAAGGGTCTGTGCTGGCCCTGAAGCCCACCCAGAACGATTTCCTACTCCAGATTTCTGTCTCCGCGCTCGAGATGGATGGAGGAGCAGACAAACCGTCTCAGGGAGTATTTTTGTTGCATTCTGTGGGTCTAACGGTGAGGCAAAGCTACCCCCACGGGAAGCAAGGGGAAGAATCTCTTCAGCATCAGACCTGGTTATACATCAGATTTTCTTTAATTTTTGGCTTTCACTTTTTAATCCCAAAGATGCTGGGGGGGGGAGATGGATTCAGAAGCCAGCGTTAAAACCTTCTACGAAAATAAGCATCTCCACAGCGGGACTTGCGTGCTTCCCAGGGCTGGGATGAGAGACCACACGGTACGTGGTGCTACAGGGGGTCCCTGGCCACGCTTCCCAGGTCCCCTCTGAACGTGGATCTGATCCTGAGCTGTGCACTCAGGGGACCATCACGGCCCAGCAAAGCCGTCCCACGGGTCAAAGACAGGATTTGAGACATGCAAATAGATTCCTGAGAAGCAGAGATCTGGTTTCATGCAAATAACCTTACGGATTAAAAAAAAGGGAAAGCAGGAAAATACTAGAGACAGAAAGTTTTTCACTTCACATCCCCAGCTCTACAGAGACTCCTTGCGAGGGTTTGCTTTTCCTGGTGGGTTTACCAGATCCTTGATGTTATTCCATGTTTAACATCTTGAGTTACAGCTCAGTCTCCTTTTTACAAGATTTTGAACTGCTGAGACGGACAGAAGTCCAACTCCACGGGCTCTGCTGCCGCAAACCCTTTGGCACTCCCAGCACTCCCAGCAAGGCAGCAGGGCCGGCCAGAAAGCAGGAATTCAATTTCTCAGAAAGTGCAATGGATTTGATATCCACTTCCACTCCCTACGTAGCAAAGGACAATGACAAAATCTAAAAATGAAAAAATGAGCAAAATGGAAACGAGGAGAAAAATGAGAAATGAAGAAAGCCCTTCTACCATCGAGAAGCCAGGACCCCGGTGGGAGGCACTGGGGGAGGCTGGAAGGATGCAAACTCAGGTCTGCCCGATCAGCGGGAAGGATGAGAGCTCCTGCACCGCAGCCGGCCCAGCCGCGGCCGTACAGAAGCTGCTGTCATAGAATCACAGAATCACAGAATCACAGAATCATAGAATCACAGAATGCTTTGGGTTGGAAGGGACCTGTAGAGGCCATCCAGCCCAACCCCCCTGCAGTGAGCAGGGACATCTTTAACCAGATCAGGTTGCTCAGAGCCCCGTCCAACCTGACCTGGAATGTTTCCAGGGATGGGGCCTCCACCACCTCTCTGGGCAACCCCTGCCAGTGCTTCACCACCCTCAGTGTAAAACATTTCTTCCTTCTATCCAGCCTAAATCTGCCCTCCTTTAGTTTAAACCCATCACCCCTTGTCCTGTCACCACAGGCCTTGCTAAAAAGCCTGTCCCCATCTTTCCTCTAGGCCCCCTTGAAGCACTGCAAGGCCGCACTAAGGTCTCCCCGGGGCCTTCTCTTCTCCAGGCTGAACAGCCCCAACTCTCTCCGCCTGGCCTCGGAGCAGAGGGGCTCCAGCCCTCTGATCGTTGACCTGCAGCCACGTTGGCCCCACCATCTCCCGCGGTATTTATTGGCCCCTCCTCGTGAGCTCTTGCAGCTTATTGACGCCTTTCTGCACAGTCCGGTTCACTTTGGTTTATGTCTCTCCTGGCCATTCTCAGACACTTCAGATATTGCATTCACATAAAGCAATAGACCCAAAAGTAATGACAGGCCTCCGAGTTTATTGCATGGAGCATTAAAAAAAAAGAAGAAGAAGAAGAAGAAGAAAAAAAGAAGTAATTTTAGAACACAACAGGAAAATGTGAAGACTACATAGAAAAATCATCCCTGTGGGATTAAACTCTGTGAATGAAATTTAAAAGGTTTTTTTTTTTGTTTTGATTGCAAAGTTTAACCGTCCACTTTTCAAGAATGCTAAGAAATGCCTGTGGTATTAGAAAGAGTTGAGTCCCCGAGTGTTGATACCACATCTGCACACAAACCACATCACCCCTCTCACGTCTGCAACGAGCTGCCCCCTTTTTCCCCCCAACTCAGCATCCCACTGCGGCCAGACATTGCCGGGATTATCGTGTTGGTTTGTAACAAGTGTTTCATAGGAGTCTCTTATTACCAGAACACAAGCACCCAGGGAAGAAGGATGGTTCTGTGGCCAAATATTCGCTGGGAAACCATTTGAGTTTCTAAACCCAACTCTGCCAGAGCAATCTGAGAGAGGGACCCGAATACACCGCGCACTCGTTCCCCGTCATCAAAACGCTGATCGTGGCGTTGACCTGCTCTGCAGAGGGGAACCTCCGAGAGCAGCACGGTACGCAATGACTTTGCCGCATCGCGCAAACTGTTAGCAGAAGGCACAGTCTATTATCTTTTCATCTTTAATTATAGCAAACGCCCAACACTTTTAAAATAGGTGCGAAAAGCCCAAATGACTCTGTGTGTACAAAAATAATTGAAAGAGGGAACAGAGAAGAGAAACTCGAGCACCGACTCCTGCCACACGAGCCAGATGCCGTAACTTCTGTTCTGACTCCCGACAACAACAAACCCTTCTCATTTCTTAACCAGCTAACGTAACTGCAGATGCTATTCCAACACAAAGTACAGACATGCAAAAAACCTCCATAAATGCGGAATTAAAGCCATACAACTTTAGGAAGCGCTTACTTAGGCTCCGGCAGCAACATTAACCTGAGCTGCTGTGCAATACGGTTTATTAGATTAGCTGTAGTGTATTAGGGAGGAACAGCGAAAGAATATTCAGTCCAGCAGCATCTCTGTCCTCTTGGGCTTCCTCATGATGGATAACAGACGCCTCAGAGATTCATTTATTTCCTTGTAACATCAAGACACTCCGTTCCTGGAGGTGAAATATGCCATATTAAATGAGGCTTGGGTCTGCCCAAGACTGGACTGCCACAATAACAAGCATTCCTACTGCCAGTCTTTCTTTAGTCCAGGTAACGGCGGGGATTCAGGCCATCAAAACCACTTCCTTCCCTTCCAAACATATAACCCCAAGTGGAAAACCAAGAGTAACGCACAACCCCATTAAAGGTTTGATTTTTTCCACTGGGATTACACGCTGGCACTGGGGAGCTTGATCAATTGAGTCTTGAGGTTCAATCAATAAGTGCCAACGACAACATACTGCGTTACAGCGACGCTATCCATTTATCAACTTAAATAACTCCAGTCACCCAAAAGACAGAGGCACTAAACCAGCAATTAAGGTCTTAGGGGAAGTCTGAACGCTGCCGCTGCCGCGCCGGTGGCTCCCGGGACAGCTCTGGGGTTTCGGTGCTCCCGAGGGAGCCGGAGGAGCTTCCACCTCAGTATCAGGCACATTACCCTCAGTGCCGAGCTGTTGATTTGATAGATATGGCAGGGCTCAAAGGCAACGGAAAACGTTTCAATTAGGCTCTTTAAAACAGTGATCGCTATTTTGTCTTACGCATTGTGCCACCGAAACATTTTGGACGGCGTGCCACGCTCAGCGCTGCGTTCGCTTTCCCATCCGATCAGACACCAAGGACACATGCCAAGCGAATGTTTACATTCCAGCTCAAATCGCATATCCCAGAGATCTCATTAACCTGCTGACCTGGAATTAAACAAAACCACCTGGAAAGGAAGCGCTTCCCTCCCCGCCGCGCACCGAAAGACACCTTCTGAGTTTCCCAGCCAAGCTCTGAGCACGGGTGGCTTCACGTAGGTGTCAGGATTTGCGTTCCCTGGAAAACCTCCCAGGGTTTTTTTCTGCCCAGCAAGTTTCAGCACAAACATTCAGGTTCTTGGAGAGCTACGGCTGTCTCTATACGTACCAACGGGCTCTATAGCCGAACAGCGCGGCAAAGGTGGTGGGTTAGGGGAAGCGGGTGGAGGGGAAGGCACAGACAATATTCACCCATCTGAAGGGCTTATCTGTGCAGCCCCTGTCGCTATCGAAGGGGCCCGTCTCCACAGAAAAAGCACTTCAAAAACACCCCAAATAGAAAAAAAACTATTCCTTTTCTGCTCAAAAAAAAAAAAAATTGCAGCAATCTCAGCTTGAACTTTGGGGTTTAGACTGTTATTTACACGCATCCTTGTTTTTTAAACAAAAACTTCAAGCTGCTTATAGGAAACGACTGCCAAAAACTTTTATCACTTTCGCAGACTCGCTTCCCAGGAACGGCCGATATTGCCCGAGCAGCCAGAAGTGCCCCAAAGAGGATGCGCCGCAGCAGATAGAGGCGGCAGCAGGATTCTGGGATCCAGACTCGTAGGAAGGGATTTGATCTCACTCGTCTCAGCTTCCCCAGCTGGAAACGCAGAAAAGCAATTACTCCAGACCTGAGACGGGCAGATGTAAACGCTGTGTCACGATGGATGAGGTTTGCAAAGATTGGGCATCCCACACTTGCAATTTCGTGTTCTTGAGATGCGGAAGACGAAGAGACAAATATATTATCTGGGAAGAAAGGGTTACTTTTCAATCGCAAATTAATGCGCTGAATTCTGAATTAACATGTGGGATAATTAAAACCATCTTTCCAATGAATTTATTATAGGATATACAAAGCTAATTATAAATTCTCTGTTGCTTAATCCCTTGCAGTTTGCTAATGCAGCGTTGAAATCTCTTTGGCCACACTTGTTTAAATTATTCATTAGACACAGCAACAGTTGTGAACTGTAATTTAAATTGGCATCTCATGAATATTCAATTAATACAATAAACACTGGAATGTTTTACTGCACGCTGCTCGATAGTTTGTGCTCCAGCCTGTGCTGAAACATTTCTATTAACTCTTTATAAAGGTGTTAGCTATTTATGTCGCTGATTGTAATGAGAAGAAAAAGTCCCACTCATAAATATTTGTGGTGTTGTCTTAAGAGAGATGATGTAATTAGGCAAAGCTTCAAAACTCATAATTAATATCGGGCGGGTATCCTTCCCCTCCTGCTTGCCTCTGAACTGGCACGCTTTCGGAGCCTGGCACATCCACCCACGGCGCGGCTTTGGCACCGCAGCTTTCCAAACTGCCCCGGCCAAATCCCGGGGTGACACCCTCGGGGTGCCCCGAGTGATGCTCCACCCGGCGCCCCACAGCCCCCGGGGACCACCGCCGAGCTGGCACCCCGGTCTGCACCCATGCCGCGCTCTGCTCCCACCAGGCAGAAGAGAGAAATATAGAGATAAATAGAGATTGATGTAAATATTTACTCTCTGATCTCAAGACTTTGGCCTGCCAAAATTAGGAAATAAAATGCAGCTGGAAATAAAATCCCTGTGTGTGGTAGCCTGATGGCACTCTGCAGTGACTTACAGTCTTTTAATGGGGCATTTTTAGCAGCAGCACTAAAAAATAATTATCAAGTGGCTGTATAATTCAGTGTGGTTTTCTATTTTAAGACTGAAGTTCTTCATTTAAAAGCAAGGTCCCGCCCCGAGAAGAGTCTGTTAAAACGGCACCGTGGGACCCTGCATCTGCGGCTTTTCAGCAGCACCACATAACACTGGCTTAGTTCAGAAATCAGAATATTCCCCCCCCCAACTGCCAACCTTGCAAACAGGGCCGGTGACACGAGACCGGAGATAGCAGAGACTCGGTAGCAGAGATTCAGCATCACGCAGGGCTGCGAAGTATTCCCAGCAACGGGGTAAGGCTCAGGGAAATCCCCACCACTCAAACGACCCTCACGGGCGCTGATTTTCACCTGCACAGATCGGAGCTGCCGGGTGAGAAATAACAGCTTTTGCAGCCATTGCTTTATTTCCAGAAAAATAAGGATTTTTTTTTTTTTTTTTTTTTTTTGGAGCAAACACCCGGCCAGGACATTCTCACGTACACGACAAAGCCTGCCTGCTAACTTAGGGGATAACGTCACTGTCCCGCTGTTGCCTGGGGTGATCTTATTAGCAAGCGGATGAATGAAAAGGCCAAAGGCCAAGCGGTATCTCAGGAGATTTTGCCGATTGCTGCTGCGACCACGAGCCGCTCCGAGGTGAGCATCACGCCGCAGGCAGAGCCGGGCTGAGGGTCCCCCATCAGCTCGCAGCTCACTCCCCAGATGCCCCTGGCAAGCGCCCCGACCCCTCGGCCCCTCCTGGGTACCAAGAGTGACGCTCCTCAACGAGGAAGGGTGGCAAAGCTCATGAATATTCACAAAGTGTTTAAACACTAATTACAAACGGATCAGCTGAGTGAACAACTTCAAAAATGAAGAAGTTTATAATAAAGTTTTCACTGTGTCAACACGTTTTAGTTGGCTTGGGGTCATTTGAAGGATTTTAGACCCTTTAGGAAGTAACTTCCAATCATGCCTCTCCCACACCAATCTATTCAGATTTTCACAACCCCGACGGCATTCACAGCACCTCCAGCAGACACCTACAAGTATTTTATACACATTTTTACCTTCTTCTACGAGTGGAGACAGTGGACTATTGCTAACCACCCATGGCTTCACTGGCAACATTCACCTTGCCAAACTTAACTCTCAACATTACACAGATCCGGGTAAAAGATTTTAGGCATTAAGGTAATTTCGTACCTGCTCCTTTTTTAACAATACGCTTCCACCACAGGGCTCAACATTCTGCGTGGCATTTGCTTGTTGGTATCTGAATTTGACTCCTCACGGGGAAGATTATTCCCTCCTCTATTCCCCTGTGCGCACGGCACGAACCACCGTCTCCTCCGTGAACTTTGTATTCCTTTTTTGTCCCCCCTCTAGGACAAAAAGCTGGTTTGGCATCTCATAATTATGGCTTTGTCGCCGGCAGTTCCTCCGTTCACCTCAACCTTTATTTGCTGTGACATAAAGCATGCGACTGTTACGCTCTTCTGTTGTGTTGCCTCTCGTTCCAGATCAACCGCCTGTGAGTCAGCGGAGGGTTGTGCGCCCGTTGTACTTCCCCATAAATTAGTAAGTGATACCTTGGCTTGAATTGCAAGGGTCTTTCAAGAATAATCAGTGCATTTTTGTTTGTGTTTCTTCAAGCCATTTCTCGTGTACCGCAGCTGGCATCTCGTTTCAACCTTGCGGTAGAACAGAGGCAATCATGACACTTTGTACTGCTAACGCCTTTCTTTTTTTGATCCATGAATAATTTTCTCTGCCACTGTCGCAGCTCTCCCAGAATATTAAAAGCCACGCGGTCTCCTGTAACCATATCAATTCAGCTCTGACGTGAGTTGCAGAGCTGCAGCTCCCGGTGATGTCAATGCATGATTCAGAGACGCTTTCCTTTACGCTCCCAGACCCAGGGCCCGTCCTGCCTCTCCGAGAAGGGGGGAGTTGGCTGAGCCAACAAACTCTGCCACAATTCACCCAACCCTGCCATTTGCATTTGCATAAACTGGAAACTGCTGCTTTACTCTGTTCAGCTTGAAGCGTCTTCTCCCCGAAGCCCTGAGGAACTGCAGCGGGTAGATCCTGATATCCAGTGCCCTAACTGGGACGGATCATTACTGGTGTCCCCTTTTGCTCCTGCAGGACCTCCCCACCGCGTGGACCTTGTGAGACCAATGGCTCCCAGGGCTGCCTCCATACCAGAAGCAGAATCTGCAGAGGCAGGACAGAGGGTTCATCGAGGGAGTGAAATCTGAAGAGATTGTAGATGTAGGAGAAGTGGGAAAGACAATCCTAACCTGCGGAAGAATTTGGTTCTTGCCATTTCGGCAAACACCAGGTTTTGTGGGCAAGTGCCAACGTTTCCTTTTGAAAGTCTCGCTCAACTCCCTGGCGTTGATGCAAAGTTCAAGGCACCCCGTATTTCCCCCACGGCTGCGCACGAGTGGACCTCCTCCCATCGGTGATGCCATCTGCTGGCATGTTCTGCCACTCTTCTAAATTCCTTGACAACACTGACCGTCCCAGAAGGCAGGACATATGCTGTGTATATTCACAGCTCCTGTTCGTATGTCACCAGAGGTTACCCTCACCCTGTGAACATCCAGTTCTACGTGGCTAAACCAGCCAGGGCCGAGCTGCGACGCTGTGGTACAGACGAGGCACCTGGCTGCCTCGACCCTCCAGAAACACAAGCTGACGACGAGAAACTTCCCTTGATGCACAACTGCAGGGTCTTATCCTGTTCTTTGCCTTTCCAGTCAACGTTTGCAGGGGGATGCTGCACCAAGGAATATCCCTTCCTGCGATACCAGCAGGAATGCTGCCATGTTCCTTTCTCGTCTATCAGGTGAAGAGGTTGCAAACTGCGGCTATCCCCATCCCTCCAGCCCCTTCCCTCCTGCATCCCAGCCACGGCTCACCCCGCAGCATCAGTGCCTGTCCACTGAGGACCAGGATTGGTTGCCCACAACAGGATCGCACTCCTAACTTTAGCTGCTCCTCGTCACGTTCACGTCTACTAATGCCTCTTCAGTGTGTTGCAAAGACAGAATGTGAATTATTTCCTTCACTTTCAACATGCAACTGTTCCTTTCTGCTGAATAGCCGGAAAAATGAACATCTATGCAAACACAGGCACCTAAAACGTGGACTAACGCGTCTGAGCTGGGTGGCTAGTCCTCCTCGAACCCCTACAGAGACGTTCGCTCCATCCCAAGGTAGGTATTTCAGGCAGGTCCAATGAATCACACTCCAGAAGAGCCTCTTCACTCTCAAAGAAACCTGGGTGACTAATTCAGGCTTGGTGAGTGACTCCC
Organism: Balaeniceps rex; assembly: GCA_013401315.1. NCBI lineage: Eukaryota > Metazoa > Chordata > Aves > Pelecaniformes > Balaenicipitidae > Balaeniceps > Balaeniceps rex. Next base: position 13,546 of record VYZW01046089.1, read on the forward strand.
ACCCCGGGTATCACTCCACAAAGTTGGCTTATCAATGTACGCATTTTCCACGTTTGCAATGTTTTTAACAAAATGGCCAGGCTCAAAGCTTAGTCTTTTTTATGCTCATGACTCAACACTGACACTGCCCTGCACTTGGCAATCTTATTCTTGGCTTCGGCTGGAAAACCTATTTTTTTGTAAACATAATTTTTTTTCTAAGGACCCTGTAAGCTACTATCTCTGAAGGACTTTTCATAACTCCCTTGTCAGACCCTCCAGCAAGAAGGTCTGTACTCAGTGCCTCTGGCCCAATCTCCATCAGGGCAGGAGATTTCTCCTTCTTCTCTCTATCTCCATGTTCTTGGTCTTTTTGGCTTTGAAGTCACCTAAATGTCTATCTATACTACAACCGGGTGCCCTCAGTTTTCCCCATGGTGGGGTATTTAGATGTTGTAGTATGCAGGCTTAGAGCAGTCAGCTCAAAGGCAATGTCCTTTTCTCAATAAAACCAACCCTGCTGACCTCATAAATACTTGCTGCTCCATGCTGTCCCGTATCAGGCGCCTCGGACTCCTGATATCCCACAATGTTTCTTTGCTGATCAAAGCCCCATCCTGCAGGACCAGCTTCCCACTCCCCAGAAAACAGGTACGGTCACAGCACTGGCCCCAAAGGAAAGGGCTGATGGAGCCAAGCCTTACAGTCCCACAGACCAGGCACATGCTCAAGTCTTGTCTACCCAGCAGCACTGTTGGCTACGCTACTTTCACGCCGAATTCAAAGTGGCTGAGAAGTCCACTCTGCTCGTGTTAAATACCTGCATTTCCATTCAGAGATAAATACAAGGAAGAACTAGAAAAAGGTTTCTTGGAGGAAATAGTAAGCCCAACCTTCCTTGAGCTAACGCTGTTTTCCATAACTTTGGCTCTCAGCTCTTGACAAGACTGACACGTCTTCGTGTCAGGGAGAATCAAGCTCATAAAGTCTGGTTGCAACATGTATTGATTTTAATGATCCACGTTTTTTAAATTACTGTAGATTATGTACTACAAAGCAGCCATCTTGCTACAGCCATAATTGTAGTTATTCGTCTAATTTTTCCCCAGCGAACCTTCAATGTGAGCTATAACTGAAGTCCAGGTATTATTATTCATGGTGTACATGGCATCAGAGTGTGCCAAGTGATTGATTGGGTGTTAAAAACATTACCGGCTGCTTCCTCACACCTATTTATTGTAATCATACGGCCAACTTCCCACGCAACACAAGCACTGCAAAAATGTAAATACAACGGAACGTGATTCAAAATTATTGCAAGAACCCCACTCCCGACTCCTCACGGCAACCTCCAGCTGGAGAACCAGCTCCACTTCCACGCACGCATCCTCCAAGGACAGCTGAATAGCGGAGTTCAGCATCACCCGGAGGACACGAGAGCAAAAAATCTGGTTGTAATAACTAAAACCTTTGACCATTCATGGGCAACAGTAAAAATCAACATGAAATTCACGGGCACTAGCACTTCCAGAGAAGTGCAGTACTTCTCGGTGAATGGCTCAAATAAATCAGCATGGCTGAATTGTTGCTGACTGCACTAAATTCATTGCACTGTGTATGACTTTTCTACTTCAGTGAGAAAGCAAAGCAAAAGGGAATGAAGCGAACTGTCACTCTGGAGAATTCCAGCTCCAATCAACCATTATGGATCAGGAAATCAAAATTTTCAAAGGGGCCTCAATTTAGTCCTGGATTTTTGAGGCGTAAGACCCAAAGCATAAAACCAAAAGGCAGGATTGCTGCAGACACAAGTTTTCCCTTGCAGACCTGAAGTTAGAGCACAACAGCAGCGTGCACAGACGTGCACACGCAAACCATTCCTTGCTCGTGCAAGGAGCTTGGAAATGCAGCTCTGTGCGATCCTACCAGATTCAGGCTTTTCCCCCTCAAATTCTTTGCAGATTCGCATCAGGGAAGCTCTACAGGTCACATTTCATCAACGCTCTGCGACTGTGAGAAGCCAGGGAAAAACTACTTTTAAAAGACCCACTTGCTGGACCTTCTACTATTCCATGTGAGTCCCTTCCACAACCAGCTTAATGTTACAGACCTTTACTGCAGAACGAAGAGCCACTGGGTTAGCAGAGGAAATATTTGCAGACCCATGCTGCTTAGCCACACATGCACACATCCCATAAATCAGCGATGGTATTGCTCCTCCACTTGGCTCGAATACAATACCCTCATCAGGGCATAATACTCGGTGCTGAACTTTGGCTTCCATCCCTTCAGGAACTGGATATCTGCCTCGTACAACAGCGTGGCAGAGCCGCAGATGCTGAGTTATAAAAGGACGTTCAAAATCAGCCGTACCCTGGGTGGGACAGGGATCTCTAATCCACCTTGCAAATTCCCTGACATGGTTTGTACAGGTCCCAAGCACAACCAGGACTCCACCAGTTCAGTCTTTGCTTTTGTGGAAGGATTAAAAAACCTTTTTCTTTCTGTCTTGGCCTCTCCTGTTTGGATTTCATTCTTAGGGCAACTCTTGCTTGGATGCTCTGTAGATGCTGTAGAGCATCTACTGGCTACCACGGAGGGGCTGCATTTCTGCCAGCAAAGGACAGCCGCTGAAGAAGCAAGGACCCCTACAAGAGGACAAAGGAGAGCAAGAAGTGTTTGGTCCTCTCAGCGACTTGATGGGATGGAGGCAACAGGAGGACCCATAAGAACAGATCTTTCTGTTCTTCATTCTGCAGTGCAGATGCATTACAATTAAACTGCTTCTTCAGTTATAGCTGCCTGGCATCTAAGACACCCCAGTGAGAGCCCTGTAGTCACTTCTAGGGCCATAAAGACATTCTGTCTCCAGCAAACATCTGCTCAATGCCCAGACCACCTCTGAGCTCCATGGTGTGGGTCACTTCTGGACATTTCTCAGGGACCTCCAGACCTCCTACGTCCCTCAGAAAGGCCTGATTGTACCCTCAGCTCTCTTATAGGAAAAATGAACCCAAATGCATGTTCTTATGGGACAGCTGCAGGGGGAGCTAGGCTGCGGTACCCACAAATCCCATCGTGAAATGGAAGCTCAAAAAGGAATGGCTTTCCCAAAAGAGAGAACTTAGCCAATACTACCAACCAAATTGAAACCAGCTGGAGGCTGAGCGGTGGCCTGCCCCGTCGTGCTGGGTGAGAAGGCAGTGGTACCTTCTACCTCACCGTGCCTGCCAAGACATAGAAATCAAAGCAAGAACTCAACTTCAGTTGCTGATACCAGCTTTGGGTTTCGCAAGGGACAGCTGGGAAGGGAATGTGTCCTAGCTATCCCATTTTCACCTCTTTTCCCCTTTTGTCAGAACTGGATGTCCTCAGTTCAGCTCAACACAAACATGAAAATTAACAGGACTCGTCTTGAAAGGAACGTGATTTTACCGCAGGTAAGCGTGCCACCTCCTCCTCCAGATTAATGCTAACCAGATGGCCAACTGTCTGTAGACTGTTGCTAAAAAACACAGGCTGAAATAATCAGAGAGTCTCTAGGACAGATACAGAAAACTGATATAGAACTGGAAACATGCCACGAAAAAGCCCAACTAGTGAGAAACTTGGAGCTGTGCGCAGGATTGTCTCCAGCACCAGGCAGAAATCTTCTGCGATAAAGCAGGTGGATGGGCAATGGCAGATGGATGTTTTGCACGCAGAACATGAAACCTGCGCTGTGTTAACAACTGGAGCTCGGCTCTTCCAGAGACCGTTTCTGCACGTGCAAACCACGCGCACATGAAAAACGCACCTTCGAAGAGGTGGCTTGCAAAGGCTGGTCCATCCGAACACGTTGGCATTAGTACGGACTGGAAAAGAGCAACGGGACAGACCTTCTCTTTGCGTTAGAGAAAATGACGCTGATGAGGCACGTCAAAAATGTTTCAAGTAATAAGAACTTATTAATGCTACGAGGTTTAATTTGGGAATGTGCCCAAATCTCCATCCCTACCCTGTCAAGGATAAGAGGATCTAGGCTTTGGATGCAGAGGGAAACCACACAGTGCGGCTCGCGTTGCGACCTAGCAAGGACAGCAGAGTCAGTTTTGATTCAGTCAGGTTCTTTAACAATGGTCTACAGCAAAATCAGTAGGTGTAAAGTGCTACCAGTAGCCCAAAGCAGACATGGCCCAATTCCACCGCCCTTCACCCCAAATGAGACACGAGATGGATGAGATGGGGCCTGGTGCTCCTCAGCTTCAGACTAATTCCAGTTAGAAACCAGCTTTGGATTTATTACATGGAACAACTGCCTCCTCCTCGCCACCAACACGCATTGTAACATTTCCTACAGCAACTCTCCACCTTTTTGTTATCTCCATAAATATTTAAAAGATACCTTTTTGGTGTTTTCATTTTCACCTCTCTGGGGCAGTGAGTCCCAGAGCTTATCTTGGCTTGTGCAGGAAAAAGTATTCCTGTTATTGCTCTGAAGTCCCAAATCGCAATTCCTGCGAAGTTTCCTTGTTACGGGATATTCCTGCTCTAGCTGCTCTGGCCTGTTTGTGCTAGGCACTTTTATAATTTCTGTTATCTTATTCACCTCCTTCTTAAACTTACCATCTGCCATCGTAGCGAAGATTTTCAGGCCCGTGATAATTTCTGTTTCTATTCTGAGCCTCTTTTTTTTCCTTCTCCCTCTTGCCTGAGACAGGCTGACCAGCGCTGTGCACAGGGTACAACTCCCCAAAAATCCCCCGTGAACTTCTCCTGTCTTCTAACACCTCGTCCCTGTGCAGGATTTTTTGGGGAGCAGCCCCTGTGCTTTCTGGAAGTTAATTTAGAACATCGCAACCTTTATGAGTAGTGAATGCACTACCCAACATGCACTAATTCACATTTATCAGTGCTGAACAAACTGCCTCAGCAACCTTGCAGTCCATTTCCCTCCTATGTTTAAATCTCTCTGAATTCCCTTTCTCCTGGCCCAAATATGTCCAATTTCTCTGTGTCACCCTCAAATTTTATTCCTCACCGCCTACCTCCAGCATCGTTAATAAAAAAGCATAAACAACGTAGCATCCAGGGCAACAACAAAACCTTGAGAGACCCCCACAAATCATGACGTGCGTGGGTCTTGAATCACTGCTTTTTCTCCTGTTAGCCAGACAACAACATAATAAAGAATGGGAGAGACTGGCAAAACGTGCTTCTCCTCCGCAGAAAACGTCCTGGGTCAGGACAGCCACTCCCTGACGGACCCCACTCTTTGCTATTCCCTTTTTTCGCTGCAACACCTCAAATCACCCCAAATCCTCCACCTCACGCAAGGAGAAGGCATGTTCTTCCCAGCTCGCCAGTCACCCCGTGATCTCCACGTGCTCTGCTACCAATTTCTGCAGAAACCAGACGGGAGAGGTATCCATCAGTGGGGGGAACCGTGTCCAACACAACCCCAAGCTGCAAGGGCACGATGCCCATCATGGAGCTGCCCATGTTGGCCGCTACGTGTCCGCCTTTGGACTCCAACTCCAACCCAACAACCGACACAAAAGCAGCAGGTTTCAGACAAAATAACATCAGTGCCTCTCGCCGGGTGGCTGCCCCGGGTGCTGCGCTGCTGGCGGCTGGAGGGGAAGGGAGCGGATCCTGCTCCCTCCGACAGCACCACGATGTTTAACAGCTGCCTACTGCAGGTTACAGGACATCTCGATCCATAATGAGAAATGCTCACTGCAAGAGAGATAAGTGAGAAGTATAATGCTGGCAATTCCTACGGATGTTGAAGAATTGCAGCAATACACTTCTCCCTCCCGTGCGCGGCCGTTCGGAGAGACCAAACAATTTCCATGGTGTAAACGGAAGGTTCCTAATGGGATTCTGCAGAGCTGGGAGACAAATATAACAGCCGGGCAGAGCATTAAGGAATGCTTTCCAGCTGGCAGAGCCGAAGTGAAACACTCGGACATATAACATTACCAACTGGCTCGCTGCCATGCATCAGATGCAGAAACATTTTTCTCTTTCTGTGACAAGCTGCATCTGTAGCAATCATTATAATTTCTCTTGACATTGCATCCCACATCTCTTCACAGAGGCAGGACTCAGGCAGCATTCGTCATTTAAATGGTAACTTTGATTTTTCTGGGCTATGGGGATGTAAAGTGTTTCAGCCTGCACCACTAAGGCAGATGAGTGGTCTGCGGGGAGCCGGGCGTTTCAGGGTGCGCTTCAGAGGCTCAACGCTTCTGGTCTCCTGGGGGGGTCTGAGTTTGGCAGTCGGACCTGTGCACATCCACACCCACCCCACCGGTAAAACGCAGGTAGAGATTCGGGGTGTTTGTTGAAGAAAGGGAAATCTGACTCAAGACTCGTGTTTGCGTTCTCCCTTGCTCTCCACCATCATTCACACTGACAGCAAACCCCACCGAGGCCACAGGCAGCAGAAAACTCCTCTGAAAAGGCTAGGATTACCACGATATTCACCAGCCGAGGAAACCTTCCCTACCTATTAGACACCATTTCTCCCTTCACTCGGAGCCATCAGCCGAGTGGCTGATGCAGCTCTTTGATCTCCTCCCTGCACAACAAAGCCCGTTACAGCCTATTATTTTTATTGTAAGCACTTTCTGTTATTTGCCTCTAAAACCGGCTCCCATTTAAATAATAAAAAAGACTTACTCAACGTGCACACACCTACAGCAGTGAACAGTCATCATAACCTCTGCAGCTGAAACAAAAGCCGTGGAAATTTCCATCCTTTTGTGGCTCTCCTGCCCCGGGCGTGTGCCGGCGGCAGCTGAGCTGCGGGGTGGCACCGACCCTGCCTCCGACACCAGCCACCGCAGGGCCACTGGAGTAGGAAACTTCTGGAAAGCCAACCGAAAGCAAGCCATGTCGTGCAGCGTGTGTGTTGGCTGGAAAGGAGCCTCAAAGTTGCACGGACCCTCCTTGTCAGCGAGGAAAATCCAGGGCGATGAGTAATTGCTGGAGCAGGTTAATGCAACCTGGTAACATGCAAAGAGGAGGCAAATGACAGCTGAGAGATAAATATGATTGATCTAAGGGATAAGAGCAATTAAAGATGGGCTGCAACATTGATCAAAATGTGCAAGATGGATGGCAAAGAGTTGCCAGACATGCTAATTTGGTGGGATAACTGACAGCACATAGTTTTTCCTGCATCCAAGTTGCTGCTGGTTAAAACTGGCAAAAATTATTCTATTTACAGCTGCCTGATGCTCTTCAAAAACTACTTTATGTTGCATTACGATGTGGGGCGTAAGCGCACGTGGGAGCATGAAGACTTGACAGTGCAGCAGAGGTTATAACGCAAATTAAAAACCTTCGCTTGCCTTTCGGAGGCTCTTCTGCATGGCACAGACCCACACCTACCACATCTCCTTGCAATTCCCATGGCAACAAGCGCACATCGCAAGAGGGGAGCATCCCACAGGACGGAAAGGACAGCAAACGAGGGGACTATATGGCACAAGCACCCAGTGGGATGGAGGGAACTCTGTCTCTTTGGCAAAGCCACCTTCCCCACGTTAGACCATTACTGTCACTCCCGAGAGGCGGCAATGAAAGCTCAGCTTCATTTTGCACCCCCACGGTGACAGAAGTGACAAGCAGTGAGCAGGACGGGACGCGGGGCAAGGCACAGAGACACGTGCTTTGGGGATTCCTGCTGCCTGGAAATTACTCTGCTTTCCTATGCATGACCCAAACAAAAAGAAGTTCTCCGATAACCTGCACTGTTGACCCGTGTGCACAAAATAAGGCACAAAGACAGTATTTTGGGGAGGGTGGAAGCAGACTCTGGTTGACCAGCTGCAAGAGGGTTGAGAGCATCCAGTGAGAGGCAGAGGGAGCAGTAAGAAACTGAAGTTCTCAATGAACTTTTTGCGGTGCCAGTACATACGTACAGCCTGGGTTGCTGGTGAAGCGCAGGTCTTGGTTAGCAGAGAGTCCCTGGAAACACGTTAGTGGTAACTTTCCTTACTGTTCCCAAAGGGGCTGCGGTCTCAGAGTTCCAAACAAGACCTAAAACCTTTGCACCAAAGACCACCAACCTTTAAGCCAAGACGGTCTGGCAAGGTTTGTCTCACACTGCGATTAAAGGCAAAGACGCTTTGTAACGCCCCAAATAAGTCTGCACGGGCAAGGGTAATTCCGACACTTTCTGAGTGTCAGATGACTGGTCAATTTTTTTATCTTTTGACATAAGATAAACTTTTAACCTTTGACATAACCTCCTACATTTTTACAAATTGTGATAGGAGGGGAGGAGATGGCAGAGATGGTGCCACAAGTACGCCAGAGCCCGAGCGGCTGGGGAAAGCCCATACAGGCACCCATCCCCTGGCTCCTGGGGCCAAGGTGACAAATCCTCCGTGAGGAGATGAGGAATCGGCCACGTTGGGGCACTCTTTCCCCAAAGCCACATCCCAGACTCCAAAAAAACTCTCTACCAAATCTCGAGTTCATTTTTCAAAACACGGAGGTGTCATATTCTCATTTGCTGGATTTTTTTGATGTTGGCACAATGCATTTTTAACCTGTTGAAGTGAGGTTGTATGTTAAGAAGGGGGAAAAAAGTCATCCTGCAGGAGTACACAACCTAAATCTAAAGGGTAAAACTAGGCTAAGTCACAGGCGTCCATCCTCACGTCTGCACGCGAGAGGCAAACACATTTTAAGATCAGAATCAGTTCTTCAAAGGATCCATCCCATACCTTGAACATATTTACCCCAGTTATTGTTCTGAAAACCTCCTTCACGCCGTATTCATCTTATCTGCTACTGTAATTCACAGATTTTATTTTCCACTATATTTTTAATTTATATCATGTTTTATTTATACTACTGTCTTTTATAAACCCCCAAATTTCAAAACTGACATGAGCATTAGACACACAAAGTAGATTTCTTATTATCAACATGGCATAGGAGACAAAAAATGACAGGAATAAATCTTAGGTTTTATGTCGGCGAGACGTTCTGCAAAGTAAGTGACATTTCTCAGCAATACAAATTGTACATTAAAAGATAATTTTCAGAACATGATACCAGCTATGGAGTGCAGCACCATTACGCAAAGTAATATCGAAGCCGTGCTTTAGCAAACGCTGTTTTTATGTTGTACTAGTTTGGCATCAAGATTGCATCAGGTCTTGTGAGCAGACTTTGGAGAGATTAAGTTGACTGTGCGCAAAAGCCGGTTATTTGGCAAACTGTCAACACGGCGTAATTGATATTTTAATTACACTACTAATACGTACGCGCTGCTCACGACGAGCCTCCTCGCTGGTGTTACACAAACCGCATATTTATAGCGCCGATTATTGTTCCAAAGAAGTTTGCTTAAACGCAAACCTAAATGCAATTGGTAATATTTAAAAACTGCTATAAAATTGTTTCGCGGATGCTTAGCGGCAGGCAACGCGCAGCACAGCGCAACCAAGAGGGACCATCTCACCCGCCGCATGTTCTGGGGATAGCACGCGCACCCTCCCCGCGGTTACGGCACGGTTATTTTATGGCTGATAAGGCGACTCTCTAACTAGCGGGGCTGCCCCGGAGCCACCAGCTTATCAGAAAGACAGTGACCAAGTCAAGGAGAGGAAAGGAAAGATTAGGAGGACAAATTTCTACGGAATAGTTAAAAGGTGCAGCAGAAGCGGATCGCCACGCGGCGCAGAGACGCTGCTGAATTGGAAGCCGCAGTTACACCACGTTGGGATGGGACCTGCTGCCTTTCTGGCCGAGCGATGAGCAGGGGGAGATCAGGACCCATTTTGCAGCACAAAACCAAAAGAGACACAGGCAAGAGAGACACTTCTACAGCCAGACTTCCACACACACACGTTGGCTCCCACCCTTGGACCCCAAGGGTTGCAAGACCCTTCCAGCGTGGTACGATGCGGTGCTGCAGGTAAGAGCACATTTTAACCCTTTCCTACATCCCCTTGTTACAGGACAGAAAGAAAAGGGTGGACACGAGCACGTAGCAGTGGCTGCAGCATGAAGAAGGATGGACGGGGAAGAAGAAATCTACATCAGGGGTGCAACGAACAGGCCGTGTGGGTGCAAAAGCACCGTGTTTTACAGGCTGCACATCTCCTGTGCGCCTCTGGCTATTCCTTTGCACCTGTATATTATTCTTCTGTCTTGCCTCTGTAGGCAGTAAGTTCTCCAAGGTGTCTCCTCCCTGTAGGTTTTGCACTGCGTGAAGCACCTGTGGCTCTGGTCCGGGTACGTATAATGACATGACATTACAATTGTAACAGCACGTAACTGTAATGAAAATCATAGAATCACAGAATCATGGAATGCTTTGGGTTGGAAGGGACCTTTAGAGGCCATCCAGTCCAACCCCCCTGCAGGGAGCAGGGACATCTTTAACCAGATCAGGTTGCTCACAGCCCCGTCCAACCTGACCTGGAATGTTTCCAGGGATGGGTGAATGTTTCTAGGGATGGGAAAATAATAATAGCGATGCGATAATATAGAGCAAAAAAAATTTATAATTTACAGGTGGATATCACAGAAAATCTCCTAAGGGTGAGACCTCCTAGAGGATGCAGTAATCCCACGCGACTCACCCTTCGAGAGGTGCCGGGTGGAATTTGTGACATCGAAGCAGGATCCCCCCAGGCGGGGATCCAGCACCGGCTGGCAGAAGCCTGCAAAGCTCGGGAAGACCTTGGCTACGTCCCAGGAAACACCAAGCACCGTGTGTGTATCCCAGGTCTCAGAGCCCACCTCCATACAGATATACCAAGGGAAACTGGGCCTGAGAGGTGCTGACCACCAGCCAGATGCTTCAGCCATCCATAAAATTTGGAGGCTGCAATCAAACCTCTTTTCTTGGAGTGTCTGGGCTTTTAGGAGAAGGTCCGCAGAGGGAAATCCCACTTTATAAAGCACCAAGGAGGAGACACAGAAAGACATGAACAGGAGCAGTGTCCTCCTCCCCAGGTTGGGCACCCACCTGCCTTTTGGAAAATCACTTCTCGAAAACCCGTTGGCCATTTCCCTGCGAGTGCAACACGCTCTCGCAGCGGCACCGCCAGCTCCCCATCTCCTCTCCTCCTCCCTGGCCCTGCTCCATGCCCAGCGCCGGCCAGACGCAGGTGGAGGGCACGCTGAAGTAAGGGGACTTCACAGCATGAGACAAAAATAGGATTTTAAACGACTGGAAAAAGCAACTTGGTTTAGTGCAAAGTAAATTAATTTGTTAAGTGCTGTTGCTCTGTTGGGGGCTGACCAGAGCCATAGGGGATGGACCAGTGCGAAAGGGGAGCTGGGACTGCATCTGCCTCTGGAGAAGCTACTCTGGGTGACGGTCGGGGGGTCACCTCGCTGGGGTCACCGGAGTCCCGGCAGCCTCCCCTTGCACCCAGCTGAGCTGCGGAGGAGCGGTTCTCCCGCGGGGAGGCGGCTCTGAGAGGTTTTCAGAAAAAAAGGCAGGTTCCCAAGCAAGATCCCCACGCCGGCAGGTGAAGGTCACCCTCTTCCAGACCCTGCAGGCCAAGGTGACACCTTGCCTTCCTCCCTTCCCTTGTTCAGGGAATAAATCTTGCATTACTGAGCAAAACCCCCACCTCCTTTGCTTCTCGGCTATCACAACAGGTCACTTGTGGGAAAAGTGTACCATGACACCTCACTTTCTCCTATCTCAGAAACGGGACACCCATGGGTGAACCCAAGGACCAACACGCAAGCGTGCTGGTAGGAGCTCGGTGCCCCAGGGTCCCTCTTCTCACGCACAGCCCGGTCCTCGTAAGCTCTGCTGCTCTCTGAGCACTCGCAGAGCCGGGACCTGACTGACTCCCATCACCGCCATTCTCCCCCAGCAGCACTTGGCAGGGACCGCTCAGAAGCATCGGCATCGGGACCGTGAGAAGAGGGGCTGCTGCTCTGCGGGGAGCTCGCACTGGTGTTCAGGATGACTGGGAAGCTCAGGGAGGACCATTCCCACGGGAGAAGGACCCACATTCCCATGGGGACCTGTGCTTCTGCTCTGCATCTCCAGCGCGCAGCCGTCACTCTGAGAGCGCGGGCAGGAGCGGCAGCGTTCCTGCTCTCCCCGGACACGGAGAGCTCAGCCACGACGGCTAAAACTTCAGAAAGTAACTATCAACGCGCGCCCCTTCCTCTGGGAAAGCGTGTTTTTAAACACACGCGAGAACAATTTACTCTTTGATTGGGAATCTTGTCTCCCAGGTTCCGACCTGGAGTGAAATTTTATGACCTAGCGATAAAGCTCAGGGGGCGGCGTGGAGGGAAGGGGGCTTGCAAATGAAAATGCCAACAGATACTTAAAGCCAGAAGCATGTGTGGGTGTTGCTAAATTAAGCCCGCAAGTAGGTGGGGCAAATGCCTTAAAGGAGTTTGTGAAGGTAAAATAACGTTCATTAAAAATAGAAAAACAACTGAAAAAATACCCTTTGTATTCAACTTCACACTCGTACATCATAATGTTCCAGTAAAAGCCCATTTTCCCTTGAGATAATAAAAGAATTGAATTTTTCCTTATCGGTCATCTATTTTTCTAGCTAAAGCTATTACTCCCTCTCTGCGGTTGCTAGGCAACAAGAAATATTAATAGCAGCTTTTATTAGCTTAGCTTTAGCAGTGGAGTACCAGAATGAGAAAATGGAAAACATAAATGTGTTACATAAATCTTTCAACCTTTCAGGGTTTGTGTTAGTCTCTGTTTTCATAATGATTTATTGAAGTGATGGTTCATTTATGAGAAAAAGGAGTGTGAAATAAGAAAACGGAACATTACCCTGAAGGACTGTTTGAAAATAAATAATTATAGGAGGTGAAGAAAAGCTGTTTAAAACCATTTTTCTGAGTTTTATAAAATTTAAAAAGACATATTTCTTTCATTTATTGCCTCTGAGAAAAACACTAGCAGGGAATTGCAAACAGGGCTCTGTTTAATACAAAGAACCCTTGACGTACGGTTGTATTATTGCTATTTTCCACCAAGGGCTCATGTTCGGGATTTTAGTTTTTAAATACCGCACCATTAATAAGCAGAAAGACAAATTAGTCAAAACCTAAAGCAACACAACACAAAATTACCAGCGCAAACTTAACCAGCCCTGAAACACCGGGGACTCTCCCAAGTTTTTGCTACCGGCGACACGCTGCCAGCCTGCGGTCTGACGGAGCCGGCTGAGCACCGCCCGGCCGCCGCTCTTGCTTCTTTGTGTATTTATGAAGGCTCTTCCGATGGGCACGAACCTGCCCCAAAGGGCACCGCTGCACGTGCATCGCACTGGGATATAGGTTGCTTTAAATAACTTCGTTTAACAGGGCAGTGATTTACAATTATGGAAATATTTATGTATTGGAAGTATTTACCGACAACACGTGAAATTGTATTGCCTGCTGGGATCGTGTATTTCCAACGACTCAGCTAAAAGACAGGCCTTTTGTGTCAACATCTAACTCGTTTCTTTCTTATATCCTCTACTGGAAAACTTTTAACACTCGCCGGCTCTGCCCAGCCACGTCCAACCGCGTTGCCTACTGCCGAGCACCCTGACCGCCCTCCTAGGGCTGCACCCTGGGCCACCCAGAGAAAACCGCTGCGATCCCCGCCGCCTCCGGCTCAGGTTGTAAATAAGAAACGCTGCTGTGTTTGACGGGGAGCAGCGGTCTGGGGGAGGATGGGAGCTGGGGAGAGACCTGCGGAGCCAAGAGAGATGCCAGGGGGCTGGTCTTGCAACCTGCCTGCGGGAAGACCTCGCTCGAGGTCTTCTGGTGGCCACCAGAGAGGATGCTTCTCCTTGGAGCCCTGTGCCATCCTCACAGCCTGGGCATGCACACCCCGGCTCTGGGAAAGGGCTACTTTGCCTTTCCTTTTCCCACGTGGGAGACAGGCAGGTGGGTTACTGCCGAGCTGTTTTACCGTCGTCCTTTCTGTTCCACAGCAAAGCCCCATAGCGCTGGGAAACCGCTGCTCAGAGTGCAAAGTCAACTGACCGACTCTTCAGGAACGTCATCCTTGGTACTACAACTCACCCCCCGTTTACCCTTTGCTCTCTCCCCTCTACATAACCAGGTGCCACAGGTAACTGGAAATTTGACATTTTTACACCACAAACGTGCTCTTCATCCCTGGGAATTTTTAATATTTTTCAAATAATCTGTTTTCACTCAACACACTGAAACAAAGAACTTCCAAGCTGTGGCTGCAGCCTTTTTTTCACTCGAGCCAATGCTCCAGCTTGCTGCGAGCAGACAAAAGTTATCCCACTGGGCTCGAGGAAATGTTAGTGCCTCCAAAATAGCTGCAAAGATCTCTCACCGTGAGAAGCACCAGGAAGATGCAGACACGGGGACGGTTGCCAGTCTCTCAAATCAAGCTCTAGATACCTGCTACAAAGCCAATGCTTGCTCAGAACAGCTGCCACGTGTCCAAAGCGATGCTTCCCCCACGCAAACGTACATGGCTGTGCCCCAATTTCACCTGGACACGGCAGAGCAGGAAAGGAGCAGGGCGGCTGTAGCCCCACAACCCATGCCACGGGAAAACATGCCCCAGCATGGCAACGTCCTTCAACCGGGCTTGGAGGAGCACAAGTTTCGGGGTTTCCGCGGGGTGCTGGTGGGCTCCAGGCAGTGCTGTCCCCCTGACCGGGGGCTCCCGGCTCCCCCCAGCCCGGCGCAGCACCCAGGCACCAGGCACTGTCCCACCTGATGAGCAGAGATGACCCCCAGCCCGCTCAGCCGCTATCTAATATTTATGGAAATCTGTTTGCGCTGCATTGGAGATTCTTGGGCTCTGACCTTGATCGCCCTTTGTTTCTGTCAAATGTGTTCTGCCAAATCCCTTCTGAAATCTCATTTATTCACAGCAGCTCCTTAACCCAGCGGGCACCCCACCTCGCCGGCGATCGCCGCCGATTCACGGCGTTTCTCTGCCCCCTCCCTTGCTTTCCCCCACGTCCCCGCGGCCCCCGGGTCCCAGCCCCGCTGTGGCCCCAGCCCCAGGTCTCCCTGCGGACCCCCGCAGGGCTCAGCAGCCGCTTGTCCGCACCATAAACACTGCTGGGGTGTTCACAGTGGGCAAAGTCATTCTCTTTCCAAGGAAAACATCTTTTTTCTTCTTTGATTATTTTTTCCTGAATATTCCCATTTCTCAATGAAAATCACATCTCTCCTATCTTCTTCCCCTCCTGCCATTCCTCCTCTTCCCCTCCTGCCATTCCTCCTCTTCCCCTCCTCTTTTCCCATAGCAAAACAGAAGACAGTAGAAAAAAAAAAAATCCACTGTATTCAGAATTTTCTGTTTGTTTCTTGTCACCAACACAAAAAATAACACGCCTGCCCCAACGAGCCAGCCCTGCCTCCTCCCCAGCCCCCCTGCCCCCCGCTCCATCGCTCTTCCTAACGCCACATCTTCTGCCATCTCTTTGCCTACTCTTGTCCACCCATCCCTGCTTCTCTCCTCTCCAGCTGCCTGCACCCCACCTTCCGTGTTTGAAAACTCCCTTGACTTCTAAAAACTGATGGGGGGGGGGGGAAATAAAGAAATAAAGTGACAGAAACAGCAGCGAAGAACCATATTATGTAAATGTAGACCCGGTCCATGGGGCAGAGCAAAGTGTGCAGAGGCCGGTGGTGTGAAAGGTGCCCCGGATGACGATGCTGAGGGATAAGGACATGTAGAGGTGACAGTGGCTTTGGTTTTTCCCCATCAGGGTACAGCTCCTTTGCTCAAACGAGGGGCTCCAGCTCCTGACACCCCAGGGACGGGCTGGAGCCAGGAGCAGGCTCTGGCACAGGGCAAATCCACCTTCCCCCGCCAGCTCCCGTCCTGCCACGGGAATTTCTGCGCTGATTTAAACCCGCTCTGACTTGGTATTCGTCTGCATAACGGGAGCAGCAGCCTCCTCCCTTGCAGAGGCACTGAGGCTTAATTCAACCTAAGGATAACGCTGGGACAGCCCAGGACAAGAGACACACCGAGGGGACAGCAACCTGCACCTCTGTTGTCCTTATTCACTTCCGAGCTGTAGAGGAAAACACTGATCCCAGGGCTCTCGGTGAGTCACAGCTCATGTATTTTCAGCAGCTGAACACTTTTTTTCACCAGGATGCCTTAAAAAAATCCCAAGGCTCAAGCTACTATTTAGAGGAAAACTCTAACCAATGTCTAAACATTTTACCTTGGATTGTTTGTCATTTGTCACCGTATCCAACCCAACAGACGTGGCAGCCACGGCAGGACATAGCTGCGCATGCAAAAACCCCTACGAACTACAGCAAAGAGCAGCAGCGAGGGGAGAGGCTCCTGGCTCGGCATTTGCATGAGCAACATCGGTCCTGGAGCAAAGACAAATCCCCTGCATGCCCCCCCGCATGCCCCCCCTGCACGGCCCCCCTGCACGGC